>WBNM01042479.1:34864-50036 GCA_013399055.1 Ramphastos sulfuratus | reverse complement strand
TTTTTTTTTTTTTAATCCTATGATCTGAAGTGAAAATCGATACAGAACTTTTTGCGGTGTGAATCTTTACTGATCAGAGATGCAGAAAATTACTTGGAAAAGATGTTTGGGCTTTAAAGAGACAGACTTCCAGTATAAATCAAACTTTGTGTTAATTCTCATCAAACCACTATTCAGTATAATAACATAGTCCTCACTTACTTTTGAGGGAAAGATTAAAACAGTCTCTCCAAAGTTACTGAAAGTCATTCTGGAAACTTACTGACCAAGTTCTGTGGTAAATACGCATTCTCTTTTCAATCTAAAACAAATACTTAACTAATTCTGATCATTCCTAACTTTCGTATGAACTCTGTAAGGAAGAAAATTCCGAAAACAATGCACAACGAAGACTAGGTTTTATAGCTCTTTCTTGACTCCAGTCATAGCCAGCAGTATTTCCAAAGAAGAAATATCACTAGTTACCACTAGTGGAAATACCACTTAAAGAATGTTTTACTTACTATTTTTAGAATTTTAAGTAACTAAAAATATTACACTATCATCTTTTGGATTTTATTCCAAAAATGTGTGCTGGTCACTGTCACAAAACACACTGAAGTATTTATATCAGACTGTTTAAACTAAGTTTTTCTTGTGCAAACATTTCTGCTGATAGAAGTAAATTAAATTTGGATACCATATCCTTGCATGTCACCTAAGCAATAAATTAAGCTAGTTTGTTTCATTCGTTTTATGCATACTCTGCTCAGTTTCCCACTTACCTACAGCTTTAAGCAGATCAGCCATATTTGTAAATTACAGGGTAAGAAATTACAGGAACAATGCCTGATCTGAAAGTGAAAAAATAGTAAAAAGCCAAATTCAATTTGTCAGGAACTTCCCACAGACAGTTTAACAAGCCTAGAAAGTGCTTATCTGAGAATCCAAATATAGCTGAAGTGTTTAAAAAAAAAAAAAAAGGAAAAAAAGTGATACTGCACATGCTTTTTACACATGCCCAGAACCAGGGAAATCTTACCAAAATGAATTTTAAAAGTGCCTTTTTTAATTATTTCTTTAAAGTTACATTTTCGAGTAGTCCAGACTTGCAACCTGGAAACACAATATGCCCAAAAATCTGCCATCAGCATGCCAACAACTCTGAGAATGAAACACAGATCTGAATCTGAGATCATCACAATTTCCCTGAAATTATGGGAGCTGCATAAGCTCTCAGTCTCCCATGATCATGTGTTTAACAGTTATACAAAGGACAAAGGTGAATATTTAACAGATAAAGTGGAGGAGTATTCAGGCAAGGACTCAGAAAAAGGCATAAATAAAAACCCAATACTGATGGTGTCTTGCCTGACATTTCCCACAGAGTAACTGGCTGCCAGAGACTCCAGTTACTCTACCAAATCAACAAGAAAGTGCCGATGCCACTTCCCAAGAGAACTGTGGACTGACACAGCTCTATCTTCACTCTCTAGTATTTAGAAGTGCTTTGGCTGCACTGTGGAGGATAAAATACACAGGATTTCTGAAGCAATTCTTGGAGTTCAACATATACACTGTAACTATCCAATGGTGGTGTGGAATTGCTTTTTTCTTTCAAACACAGCTTGCTGCACAGTACAACCATAGTATGTGACTGTTATTCTATATATGAAAAATTACATTTTAACACGAACTGTAAATATCTCATTAAGGAGTGACAATGATTCAAGAACTCTGAACACATAGTACAAGAAGTATTTTAAAAGTCATTACTGTATCTAAAATGTCACCCATCTGATACTGCTCTCTCCAGAGCTAATGGTACATATAATTACAGACTTAATAATGAAACCCATAGAAATCTCAGTCTCCTTACTCTGTCAGCTATTACACTTCCTGATTAATCATAAGACATGGCTTTAATTGTCTTTATATTAGATTGTGTGTTTAAAGTTTCATTTAGAGCGGGTGCCTTTGGCAAACTGACCTGTTTAATGTCAACACTGTTTTGGGTGTTTTTTTCCCTTAAATATGACTTTCCAAATGAATGCAGTAATTTCAGAGTTTGCAGGTTCTGGTGGGAATCAAATTATCTAAGATCTCTAGCTAACTGTAGCAGTGACAAGTTTTGTTCTGCCGTATGTTTTAAGTCTTACATAAATCTTAATGCTGATCAAACTTAGGTGGAATATATATGAACGTAATGATGGAAGACCTGTGTTTATGAATGGAATTGGATTGGTTGTATGGTATTTGGAGGGAGGCCCTCAATGCCCTCAAATGTCAAGGGTGGTATGTAAGAACGAACAGTAATACTTCCAACTCTTTTCTCTACAAGCCCAGTCACCTCTGCCTTAGATGATAACATTCACTTCATATTTTGATAATGATCATTTTTATCTGAAAATAAGAGCAAAACCTGAAGTCTTTCACAATAGTCTCAGACTAGCCCAAGGTATCTATTAAAAGACTCTCAGCTAAAGACTCGTGAAAAGTTCCCTCTCTCCTACACCGTCACAGACACTTTCTCTGCACTCTGAAACATTTCTAGTAGTCATCCATGTTCTTACCCCCAGATGCAATACTCTGCCAACACCACACTAAAATTCCGATATTCTGCATAATCAGTTGACAACACAACTAATTGCACTAAACGAATTCATAATGTTAGTACCAATGTAGCTTACTTTGTTGTTTGCTTTTTTGTTTGGTTTGGTTGTTTCGTGGGGTTTTTGGGTTTTTTTTGTTTGTTTTTTTTTTCTGGACTCAGACTGTGATCTGTGAACTGCCAAATAGGAGGGGGAAATGGGAAACAAAAACTAATCAAGCCTTTAAAATTAAATCAGGGCCTTTTGAATGTTTGTATCATTTCAGCTAAATTGTAATTTTCATGCAATCTGTGGTCAGTCTCAGTACCAAAAAAAAAAACCAAATCCATCCTGTGGGTCACTTCGAATTAATTCCTCAGTGCCAATGAAACACATGATATCTGGAACCACTCTTGTGAGACAAGCTTCACTTATACTCTCAGTGGGTGAAACATCTCCTTAAATTTTGGTAGTCTTTTATAAAACCTGTTTGACTAATCAATATGTGCACATCACAAAACATTCTGTTCCATTTTTTTGTGTTTATATTATCGTTTTAGAATGACTGCAAAAACAAACCAGCAACTGTTACCTACAAAAATGCCTGCTTTAAAAGTTGGGGTTTTTTTGACTGATAAAACACCTTGTAGTAAGTGCTCAAATGCTAGATTGTTGTACACAGTGAAAACATAGCTTGCTCACTTTCCAAAAGGGTACATGCAGCTATATATATAGAGCTTAGCTTTTAGACCATCTCTGTCACAGCTGTCTGTACTTGAAGGTGAGAATTACAGGACAATAGTGACAAGTGAGGAGTGTCCTTAGCTGCTTTTAAATTTGGTGTGAAGAGGGGAAAACCAAATGCCCTTCCAGAAGTCAGGGAATACTGTGTATTAACAGATGCTGGCACCTAAGTAACAAATATAACCATGGTTTTCCATTTGCAACTCAGCTTGCTGTATTTGTTTCAGATATGGTTTGGTAACACTGCTTTTACCTGTGCTGCAGTTGTCTTTTATCACGAAAGGTAGAGAAAACCAAGTGAGAAAAACACAAAACCTCTAGAACACTTTTTGGCTATTTAGAATAATAAAAGACTGAGGCTGTTTTACAGTGTTTACTACTTACTAAATATTTTAACAATTACAATACTTGGAAGGAGCTCTGTAACTTAAAACTATTTGCAGTACTGTAAACGCCATTAACATCATAAAAAGCTAAAGGGCAAATTCTTTGAAAAAAAACAAAGTGCTTTGACTTAGGGTACAGAATATAAGAGACAGGAATAGACTTTCCTGGCAGAGAAAATCCATAGTGAGGACTGTTGCCCCTGCCAGGCATGAGATCCTGCTGTTAGCTCTTAGATAGGTAGTTATTAATGGCTAAACCTATCAGGAGACTTCTAAGACCCAGACAAAGGGCAGGAAGTTTTCTTCGTTTTGCAAATTCAGTAGATAACTTGCACCAATCTAAACCCAACGCCTGCCTTCTCTGCCTAGCATAGCTTGATACTGAGCAAGTCAAGCACAATTATGTCAAACCCAGCAACCTGCCTTCCACCAAAAAAACTGCAGCATGGATTTCTCTCTAAGTGGAGGCAAGATTTGTCCCTCAAGAGATGGTTCAATGATATCACTGTCTGTGAGGATAAATACTGTTTTTTGTCTCTCAATGACTGTTTCTATTTTACTGCTACTTCCCACTAGGAAGTTGACTGCTAACATAATTAGCAGATGATTGCATGGGAGAGGCTGAAATCTTCAACAGCTGCTTTAAAGCATTGTGTACCACCAGCTCTATTCTGCTACAGAACATTTACAGTTTTTTAACGGCATTCTCTCCAGTGACAGATTATGGTACCATGGTATGCAGGCCTCTAGAAAGGACTTGACTTGCCCACTTACTTGAAAAAATATGAAGAATTCACTTTTAAAGCATTTAGGCAATTAGTAGAAGTATTTGGGCACATAGTTGGCAGATACCTTTTACACTAGGTATTTTGAAGTTTCAGACACTTCCCACGTTCCAAGTGATCCTTCTTTGTTACAGCACAGGAGACAATATGAATCAGTTACTTGTGTTACGGAAGAGTCATTCTAAGAATAATGCACAATGGAGCACAGAAGTTTACTGTTATAAAATAATCATAATAATTGGCTGTGATAGAATAATAATCATAAAATTAGGAGCAAAACCATCTGGGAGAGAAGGGCTTCAGTTCCCCATGGAGTATTACAGCATCTGCCAGATGGAAAGTGGTAGATACCTATTTCTAGATGGAAAAATAAGAGCTTTAGAGTAGTAAGTGTATAATGAATGATTGAAGCACCAAGCACACTTACAAACTATGCATCATGTTGTCCCAGAGGAGGAAGGCTACTTGGATCTGTGGGAGACTTTAAGCTGAGACAAACCTTTTCTGCACTAGAAACTTCAGCTGGGGCACTACCAAAGTCTTCCTTAAACTGATACAGTTCTAAGAACACTGAAGTGTTTCTCTTCTCATGTCTTTTTCTCATTTCCAATGTATGCCAGTTTTAGGTGGAATGTAGAAACAATGCATTTTTGCTTCTATTGGTGTTGCTAGAATGATGCTAAAACAAAACTTAGCATCAGGCTGACAGAAATGCTTTCTACAAAGCTTTACTCCTTCCTTCCACACAAACTGATTCCCTCTTTCAACTGTAATAGGGACCCAATCCAGTCACAACCCAGACATGCAACTTGACTCCTAAGCCTGCCACAGAAGTGTAAACTCAGCCTTCTTGGTGTGGCTAATGCAGTTTTATAAATGTTAGTATTTATCTTTAATACTTTTTTTAATGTAAGTGGGTTTGCACAGTAAGAAAGGGCTTGGGCTATACATAAGCAATTGTTTTTTCAGGGTTTAGAGCAATTCAAACTTTCCAACTACTTTTGTGCAGTCTCACTGCAGATAAAAAAAAAAAAACAAAAAACTGGGTCCTTTTAGTGAATTAGACCATTAAGAACTTGAGCAATTTCAATCAAAATCAAACTTTTAAAACAGAATTTAGGCTTATAATTCACTTTATTTTTCATAATAATTTACTTATCAGGACAAATCAAGATAAATTTGACACTACTGACTCAAGACACTGTATTTTGTAGCCTCTGTTAAATGGAAGAATTTCTCAAAGTTAACACGTTCTAAAATGAGGAGGTTATATTGACTAAACTATTTCTTGAAGGAAAGAGGAAGATTATTTTGAGGAAACTGTAATATAATTTTCTTTTGAGGAAACTATAATGGAATTTTTGTGAAAGCTGAATCTAGATTCCACATATTTTTTTAAACCACTGGTTTTAGAAACGTGGGCTTTTTATTCCCTTTTAATTTAACAATCTCAGGTGATTTCCAAAAGGCAAGGCAAGGGGAGGGCTTTACTCACTAATTCACAATGTGACAAATGACTGTTGGGAGTGCCTTCTGAGATTTACAGCAGGGAGCCCTTCCTTGAAAGTCAGCAGTCAACATGACAGCCAGCAGTATACAATTGTCCAAGTGATGTGTGGAGGTGTTCTGTATTATCTGAATCTCTTTCCAGATGGGTGGTAATGCTCATTTAAACAGTCAACACATCAGAAGGGAAAGCTGATTTTAGTTTAATCTTGTAAGTATCCAGTGTAAGAACAGTTCTTGCACAAAGGTAAAATTTAGCTCTTTGGTTTCATCAAGAAAGTATATACTGTAACAAAATGACTCAAATTTTCATCTCAATACAGGATCAGGATTTAAAGTACATGTGCAGTATTTCCAGTTCCAGCTAATCTGTCTCTTTATATATGTAGAGAAAATAAAAATTACAGAATTTGGAAATAGTTGTTCTGTGACTGTTAAATTGTAAACATTTGTTGCAACAGCATATAGAAAAGTTGTGAAATTTTATGCTCTTCATGTTTTGAGGGCAGGAGCTGGAAAATATGTTGGGTTTCTAGGTTCATTCTTTTTTCTTTCCATTCCATTTGTTGCATGCAATTTTGAAGTAATATAGTAATTATGATTTTTCCTAGAACATATTACCTCTGGATACAATGCTAAAACTTCAATAGGCAGTAGAATAAAACAGTAGCATAAACTAGATATCTGTGATTGTTGAGTGACTTGTTCATATGACACACTGTTCATTCAGCAATCAATTCTGGAATGTATACTTCATGGACTCTTAATATTGCCAGAAATATTTAGCACTGATAGAAATTACCTTGGGGTGCAAGATCTAAAGAAAGCCCAACATACTGTTTAATCTTACATAAGTCCAAAGGGATTTGAAATGTAAAAGGTATATATAAACTAAAAAAAAATACTACAGACACTTTCATGAGATCAGTAAAATTAATCTCACTCTGCATATTTTAAAACCAACCATATGTTGCTTTCTCTTTTTCTCTCTCTAAAATGGTGTGGGAAAAGAAGTCTTTTGGTAATTCAAAGTAAGTTGGTTGGTTGTTTTTTTACAAGGACTCTAAGACAAAACACACTTATTGCCTATGTTTAGGGGCTGTCCTGCATATTTCAGTGAAGGAAGCACTAAACCTAAGCAGCTCTGCACTTCACAAATTGATGCTTTTGCAATACAGTCTACTATATATGCATAATCTGAATGTGTGAATGTGCAGGAAATAGGAGTCCAGAAAGAGAGCTAGTAGCATAAAGAAGAGAAGGAGCATGTACAGTTAAAGTGTAGAAGCTACCTTCACAATTAAATAACTTTGACCCTCTCTTGGTATATTTATACAAGTTAAAGTTGCCCAGGCACTGACACTAAATCACAGCACAAAGCGGCAGATACATAGCAGAAAACTGCTTCAGGTTCTCAAACTGGGAGGCTACCTGCAACCTTGTCTGCTTGGAGTGTTTCCTTGGACACTCAAACTGCCAAATCATTCCTGAGCACTGCACTGTTGAAGGCAGTTTTGGACAGGTGGGTAGGATCAAAGCACACAAAGGAAAATTCTAACAGTTCGCTACTATAAACAAGTCATGCTTCAATGGGTAGAAAAATTCCTAGCTTGCTTGAATCTACTAGAAAAAAAAAATGCAGCTTTTCTATCTTTATGAGCGTCCAACAATCAGACTAGATGTCTGTACATAAATGGATTAAGAAATGTGAGGTAAATTGTGCTCTGCAAGATACTCAAGCACCGAATTTATGTGACTGACTGTACTGAAAAAGCAGTGATACCGACTGAATGTAAATGGGGTTTATTTTTAACATCCATTTTTTCTTTACTTCTCTAATATCCTATGGTTTGGCTATTTTGAAGTACATGATAATTACATATGTGCACAACCTCTTTTTGTGAATAACTTCTTCATTGTATCTTTTCAGAGCTTACATGGGGATCTAAATTAAATATCCTCTTCTCTGAAGTAAATTTACCAGCTTCAAACACATTAGGTCTTCACTAGATATGGTAGTTTTTACTTTTATTTGTGCTGCTCTTCAACCCAGCTGAGAAGAGTAAGGTTTTATGATCAGTAGGTTTATGAAATGTTTTATTATACAATTTACTCTAGAATCACAGAATCTCATTGGTTAAAAAATACCTCTAAGATTACAAAGTCCAAACATCAACCTAGCACTCCATGGCCATTAAACCATGTCCCAAAGTGCCACGTCTACAGGTTTTGTGAACACCTCCAGGGACAGTGATTTCGCTACCTCCCTGGGCAGCCTGTTCCAATGCTCAACTGCTTTTACATTGCAGAAAATTTCCCTAATATCCACTCTAAACCTCTCCTGGCACAATTTGATGATGTTTTACTCTCATTCTACCACTTGATGATACTAGGGAGAAGAGACCAACACCCACCTCACCCTCCTTTCAGAACAGTCTTCTCCAGACTAAACAATTCCAGCTCCCTCAGTTTCATTGCCCTTCTCTGGACATACTCCAGCAACTCAATGTCCTTCTCTTAGTGTGGGCCCCAAAAATGAACACAGTACTCGAGGCGCAGCTTCACCAGAGCTAAGTACTGGGGCATGATCACTCCTGCCAGCCACACTATTCCTGATATAGGCCAGGATGCTGTTAGCTGCCTTTGTTACCCGGGGACACTGTTGGCTCATGTTCAGATGGCTGGCAATCAAAAACCCCAAAGTCCTTTTCTACCAGACAGCTTTCCAGCCACTCTGCCTGTAGCATTGCATGGGGCTGTTGTAATGCAAATTCAAGATCTGGCCCTTGAATGCTGATTTCATACAACTGAACTCATCCCATTGATCCGGCCTGTTCAGATCCCTCTGTGGAGCCTTTCTACTCTGGAGCAGATCAATGCTCCCACCCAGTTTGGTGTCATCTGCAAACTTACTGAGGCAGCACTCAAGCCCACTCACCTGGATCAGTGGTAAAGATATTAAACAAGACTGGTCTCAGTACTGAGCCCTAGGGAACACGGAGCTTGTGGTTTGCTGCCAATCAGCTTTAACTCCACCACTATTCTTTGGGCTCAGCCACCCAGTCAGGTTTTAGCCCAGGAAAGCTTACACACATCCAAGCCAACAGCAGCCAGTTTTTCACAAGAAGGCTGTGGAAGTGTGTCAAATGCTTTACTAAAGTCCAGGTAAACAACATCCACAGCCTTTCTCTCATTCACCATGCAGCTCACCTTGTCATAGGAGGAGATCAGGTTCATCAAGCAGGATCTGCCCTTCATGAACCCATAATGGCATTCAAGTTTTCTACTTCATGACCTTCCCCAGCTGCAAGGTCAGATTGGCAGGTCTGTAGTTCTTTCTAGACCTTCCTGTAGATGGGTGTCACTTGCCAATCTCCAGTCAGCTGGGACCTTTCCACTTAGCCAGGACTGATGGTAAATGATTGAATGTAGCTTGGTGAACACTTTCCAGCTCTCTCAGTACCCTTCGCTGTATGCCATTCAGCCTCGCAGACTTGTGTATGTCTAAGTGGTGCAGCAGGTCGCTAACAAACTCATCTGGAATTATGGAAGCTTTGTTCTGCTCCCCATTCCCATCTTCCAGCTCATGGCACTGAGTATCCAGGGAACAACTGGTCTTGTCACTAAAGACTGAGGCAAAGAAGGTATTGAGTACCTCAGCCTTTTCCTTATCCCTCACAACTATGTTCCCCACTGTATCCAACAAAAGACAGAGATTCTCTGTAGTCCTCCTTTTGTTGCTAATACAGAGAACAGGAAAACTCTCTGCAAATGTAACAGCTAAAGCCAACTTAATTTCCAGTTGTGCTTCAGCCCTTTTAATTTTCTGTGTAGCCTCACAGCCTTTGTCATCCTCCTGAGCAGCCTTCTTCCAACAACCATAAACTTTCCTTTTCTCCATAAACTGCAGCCAGCCTTCTTCCCTGCCAACCTGTCTTTCAGCATATAGGGACAGCCCTACCTTTAATACTTCCCTCTTATTCCCTCTTAAACAGTATTCAGCCTCCCTGGACTGCCTGGCCTTCCAAGCAATCTGAAACAGTCCAGAGTCTGCCCACTGGAAGTCCAAGGTGGCAGGTCTGCTGATCCCCCTCTTCAACAACTTAAAACTCTATCATTTTGTAACTGCTATGCCAAACAAGCCCTCCAGTTGTTACATCACCCACAAGCTCTTTTCTGTTCACAAAGAGCAGGTCAACTTGGCTCCATCACCGGATTTCAGGAAGTTATCTCACACTCTAAGAACCTGCTCCCCCTTTGCTGTGTTGTATGTCCAGCAGACAGGGTAGCTCAAGTCTCCCCACAAGTACAAGGGCTAGATTGTGAGACCTCTCCCAGATGCCTAAAGAATATTTTACTTGTCTTTCATCCTGATTGGGTGGTCTATAACAGACTCCCACAATGGTATCTGCCTTGTTGGTCTTCCTCCCAATTCTTACCCACAAATACTTGTCCCTATTGTCACCATCAGTAACCTCAAGTACAACCAAAACTCTCCCTGACATACAGGGCCACCTCATCATCTCTCCTTCCTTGCCTATCCCTTCTGAAGAGTCTGTAGTCATTCATTGTGGCACTCCAGTCATGCAAGACATCCCATCACTTCCCCAACAGCTACTACATCCTAGTTTCCCTGACACAAGCTGGCTTCCAGCTCCTCCTGTTTTTATCCATTAGTGTACATGCACTTCAGCTGCTCTAAATAGGCCTTGCCACCTTTCTGCAGGGAGAAATTCTAATTTAAATCAGGCTGTTCTCGGGTGCTCCTGTGGTTGATAATTCATCAGTTAGCCTTAGTCTTTGCTGCCATGTGGGTCTCCATTCCCTACCTCCACTGATATGGCAAACCTACAGACCTCACTAGCACACCACCCTTCAAACATTGCTGTGCTGCCCTCAGGCTTATTTCTAGCAAGCCTGATTTTGTGCCCTATGCCCTTTTAGATGTAGTTTAAAGCTCTTTTGATGGGCCCTGATAGCTCCTGTGATAGGATCCTTTTCGTACTTTGAGACAGGTGTATCCCCTCTACTGTCAGCAGGCCTGGTGTCCTGTAAATCAGCCCATGATCAAAGAACCCAAATCATGCATTGATTTATAGGATACTAGGCCTGCTGGCAACAGACGGAAGGGAGAAAAGGATCCTAGCACAGCAGACAGTAGCTAATTTAGTGAAACCTCACTGAACAAACAGGTGAATAACCTGTGTTAATTACTGAGCTCCCCTTAGTTTCTGCTCCCTTCTACAACAGCCAAACTGAAAGACAAATTGTATTACGATGGTAAAAAATGTTCTCAAAATACCTAGCAAATATAAACAGCTTATTTTCCTTTCAGGCAGTTTCAGTAATGAAAACAGAATGTGAAATTCACAATGAGGCATTAGTGATACTTACAAAGCAAGTGAAAAAGTCAGTGGCTTCACTCTCTTCACCCACAGCCCAGTAACTGGGGCCAGAAGAAATCTATCACACTGCCCTACTTGTCACATAAATTACCCACTTGACTCATACCCACACTCTAGCTCCTGGGCTGATCTTTCACATGCTGTCCTGCAAAAGCTTTTCACACTGGTCCAGGAAATAGTTAACTATTTTATAGAGTGACAGGACAATAGGTGAGGTTTTACTCAGTTATCTTAATAAATGATTACTTAAAAGTTTCAATAAGAAACATATAGTGTAAGCATCAGACTTAATCTCTTTTGAAAAGGAACCAGGTCTTTTGAAAATCTAGCCCTTTGAAAACCAAAATGGTTCTAACATTAGATTTTTCTTAAGAAAAAGTCACTCAGCACATTAGAAAACATTAGTAAATAAACTATTTTGAATAATTTATTAAACAATACCTTTGCCTCACCATGTTCTCCTGCACGTGGAACTTCTTTAATGAAAAATGATATACAACCCAATATGGCAATTTATGGAACACAACAGTCCAGAATCCATCTGTTACTGAAGCAAGACTAGGTAGCAATACAAGCTATGTAAGTAGAACTATCTTTTTGGGAAAGAAATGCCAGAGCAGTGCAATGGATGTTACTGTTCTGGAGAAGTATAGGTAAGAAATTGTCTATGAGCTAGATACCAAAAAAAAATTTAGCACGTGTGCCTTTTAGAAATTAACAGAATCATTTAAAATTAAATAGCTCATAACTGTCTCCCAAAGAAACAGTAAGGTTTCAGAAATCTATCTTTCAGGGGAAGAAAACAAAAAAGTCTACAGAATTTCAATCAGACTTACTATTAAATACTACATTATGACTTACTGGCTAACTATGCTATTGAAAGTTTGATCTGGTGACTAAGAATCCTGAGTGGTTTCTGGCAGATGAGAGGAATAATTCCACAACTTCTCCACTTTAAAGAATCAACAAGGAATCAACAAGAAGGGAAAAACTGGAATTCCAGAATTTCTCATTCCAGAATGGAATGGGAAAACCAAAAGATACATTCCCTTAAGACAGAAGACAAAGTATTCAGTTGATAACAGACCTGAAGTTCACAGACCACACACATGGAAAACACTTGATAAAAACCAGACTCTAGGAGTTGAAAGTGAGTGGAATAAAGAAGTAGCTGTAAACTAGAAAGATACAAAAAAATTATTTTCAGCATTTTGGCCAAAAGCAATAACCTCCTAAAATAAACTAAATAAACTATCTTGATCACCTGACATTGTGTAGCCATGCATCTAGCCATGCTATAAGACTACTTCAACTATATTTTAGTGTTCAGATATTCCATTCATACTCAATGTCCATTCTACTGAAGGATTACAAACTATACATTTTGCAATACCTATATTGCACACTAAGTAGAATAAAACACACAAAAGATATGCTTCACCAAAACCAAAGTTGAACCACTTCTGTAAGGGTGCAAAGACAAAAAAAGAAAGCCATTAAAAATAAGATATTTATGTAACAGTAATAAGAAGCAGCTGATCTCAGGGTCCTCACAGGTCTGCAGTCCTTTGCATTAAGTACTTCCTGAAAGTACTTCTAATAGTCTAAATATTCTATTTGACTATAGTTCCATGCAGAATATGTATGCTTTCCCTATAACGGATACTAGTAAAATACCAGCAACATAGGACTGGGTTAATATTTCAGTAAAGTGGTATCCTTCAGTCATTTACCATTTCATAACTGTCTGAATAAACATCCTTTAATTGCTTCAATGTACAGCATATTCTCCTAAACAGAGGTTATGATCTTATGATCCCAAATAAATGAGAACCCCCCTCTCTTTCTCTAAGAAAGTAGCTAAAATCTAAAGTCAGAGTTTCTTGACCACTGAGTTGAAGACTCATCCTGGCAACGTAAATAAATTCAATTGAAAGCAATCCAATATGCCATTATACATTAGCAGATACTTCTGCTCTTGTGTCGTTTAACCACGATTGATTGTAACTACAAAGCACATCTCACACATAATTTTGCAAGACGGGATCGTGTAACAACCTACTGACAAGTCAAAGTGTCAATCCTGTTCATGGATACTGTTCATTCAGCGTTCTGAAATTAAACAACACATTCCTGGTTTGTTTTCATATAAGGGTCATTTGTTTAGTTGTTTGGGGTTTTTTTGTTATTATTTAAGGCCACTATTTGAATTGAAACAAACGAATATCTTTTTCTGTTGGGTCGTGATTAAAGATGTTAATGAAATAATTCATAAAGTAATAAACTAATGGTAGTTACATGCAAGCCTAGAACCCTAGCATGGAAAGAAACTGCATGCAGCGAAGCATGCATATTGGGACAATGAAAACATCCAGCGAGCCGAGCAGTCAGCTCTTCGACGAGCGGCAAAAGCGCATTGTTTGGGCTCCCCCCTCAGTACCTGTTACCATCCGGAGACAGTATCACGCCTCTACGACTCTTCTTCCTACCGTAGCTGTAGCAAAGAGGAAGGTACAGCCCTTCCGCAGAGGCGGTACTGCCCCGAAGGCTGAGGGATACCCATTACCTTGGCGGGGTGCGCCGGCCTCGACTCGCACCGGTTGCATCCCTTTCCCGGAAAAGTTTGTCACCGTGGCCGGACCCTGCGGGCGGGCGTGCCTTCACAGCATCAACCTGCCGGCAGCAGGGCCGCTCGGTACCCGGGCAGGGCGCTGCGCCGCCACCTCGACCTCTCTGCGGGGCCCAAACCGCCCCTCTCAGGCGGGCTGACAGAGGCGCGGGGGACGCCGCCTGAGAAGCAAACCCTCGTTCCGTCTTGGGCTGTCACCACGGGAAACCCCCGCCCCGCGCCCTCACCTATCGTCGCTCTGCCAGCCCTGGTCGCCCAGCAGCAAGTCTCGAAACCGGTACCGTGGGGGTAGCGGGGGCACCTCGCTGTCCAGGTCCGCCATTCCGCCCGGAGAAGGGGAACACCCGGCGCCGCTCCCCTGCGGAGGGGCACTCACTCCCGCCACCCACCACAAGGGGTGCGGGGAAGAGCCTAGCGCGGCAGGAGGAGCCGGGGCGGGAGNCGGAGAGCAGCCAACCCGGCGGCAGAGTTTCGCCTCGCGCCGCGGGGACCCCGCGCGGCCCGCCCTAGGCGTCGGCAGGTGCCGACTGGCGGCGCTTGGAGAGGGTGCCCAGCGGCGAACCCACCCACCCGAAGCGACCGCGAACGCGCACCCGCCGCCGCTGACAACAAAGGGCTGTCCGCCGCCATGCAAATATTGTTTGGAGCCGCCGCGGCCAGGCGAGCCAATGGCGTCAGCGCTCATTAGCATACTCCAGTGACGGCGAGGGAACCTCCGCCTGCCGACCAATGGAAGCCCCTCAGCAGCGCACGGGCAGGGGACTTGCGGCGCCTCGGGGCGAGTGAAGTGAGGCGGACAGGTAGGCTAGGGGTGCGCCGTTCTCCTGGTGGTGGTTCTACGGGCACTGCTGTCGGGTCGTGCCATCTCTGGGGTGTCCCCGCACGCCGCCGCACGGCAGGAGGCTCCCGCTCCGCGCGGTGACACCGGTGGCACCCGGTGCAGCACCGGGACTGGACATGCAGAATGTCACTTGAATGCACAAGGCGCCTCACACTCTGAGCACTAGCACGGCTCCAGCCCCGTTTTGGGGGCGTTCCCGGAGTTCTCTGCTGCAGCCGGCGACCTCCTCTTGCACCACCTGGCGCTTCCTCGGAAATGTTTGTATGTAGAGCCCGAAATGGGAGGCGTTGAGGCTTGGGGAGCTAC
>WBNM01042479.1:0-34559 GCA_013399055.1 Ramphastos sulfuratus | reverse complement strand
AAAAAGGCAGAATTTTTCTTCTTTAGAAGATTTGTGGCTGCACAGCCATGTTTTTTCTCTTGGCTGCTTCTCTGCTTGAACAGGCTGGCTGTCTTTTCTAAGAAAACACTGCTTCCTCTCTCTGCTTTGGTATCTTTTCATCTTGCCAAATTTTGAGGTGAAGTGGAGACTGCATATTATAGTGCTTTGTTGTAAAGTAATGTACTAACTCTATCCCTTTTCAGAAGTCTGTGAATCATAGATCAGCTGGGAAATTAATGGTGTTTCTACTGTATCTTTTAGCAGCCTCATTATTTTTTTCTGCCGTAATTGTTTCACATTTGCTTTCATACTTGAAGAGCCAAGTAGCGGTAGAAGCTTGCTTTTGCCCTTTTTCTACCATGGAGATGCATTTCAGAGTGGTAATAGCTGGCTGGTAAACTGGCAACCTGGTAAATAGTTGAGCAGAGCTAAGAGAAATCAAACTCAAAACTGAGACTATAGTCATGCAACTTGTACAGAAGCTTAATTTTGTGCTCCAAAGTAATATAACCTATTTACAGTATAAAATTGGCAGTGGTTTTGTATATCTGACAGCATGAGCCTGGTCACTCTGAAAAGTTCGCAGTCTGTAAAACTGGAGGTACTTTCCTTGGATAAATCTAGTATTTTTATTAACAACTCAAAAGACCTGATAAATGTATGTCCTCAAGCTGAGGAGACACTGAATCATCCACTCGGAGACACACATCAACCATTATACTTGGCTAGTATGCTCATTCCTTCTGCTGTGTTTGTGTTAAAGAAAAGCTGTGAGCCACACTCAGCTCTTTCAAGGAACAAATGTAGGTTTGTGCACTCAGGATGATTCTGACCCTGAGAAGTGTCAGAAGCATCTGTGTCCCAGACTTGGAGACTGAAATAGACTTTAATGACCCTGTAGATATAGGAGGGTAACTCTTTCCAAGTACTCAACTCTTCAGTTCAGGAGACAGCGAAGGATTAAGAACTGTGTTACAGAGTTTCTTGCTAGTGATAGGATAAAAATCTTGGATTCTACTGAAGTACAGGAAAGAAAATAAGTATTTAGATCTTATTTTTAGTTTGCTTATATTTTTGATGGTGTCTAGGTAAATCTATCTGGCACAATATAAATTACTTCTGGACTTTTTGAACAGCTGCAGTGTAGATGGAGATATACCTAAGTTATCAACACTGTTCATAATTCAAGATGCTCCCCCCCCCCATCTAAATCTGAAATATGCATTCTACTGTAATAAACTAAATTATTGGGTTAATTTTTAATATATTACTCTAAAAGCTTACAAGGTTTTCTTTATTATCAGTTTAATTATTGACACTCACTGGGACATTCTTTACTCTTAGCAGTGATACCTAAAATTACTCAAGTAAATCAAAGCCAAACTTGACTGCAAGGAGCTAGAGAAGAATCTTACCCATAATAAACTGGTGCATTTCACCTTCTTGAAGTTTTGATGGCCCTCTGCATTGTGGTGCTGAACAAGTCCTACAAGACACTGTTTTTACTTCTTTTCCCTCCATTGCTTTTCAGTTGTTTTCCATGACACAGTGCTTTGTGTTCCCTTGCTGATAAGCTTATCATCCTAGCTACTATGATCCATTAAACCATTATGTTAACTTTTATTCTCCTAAATGATGATATCAGATAGAGGTTGGGGTGAGAAAGAACACTCACGGGGACAAACATTTTAAAACAAAATGTGAAGAAGGATGAAGCATTTATGAAACAAATGCACACTAAATCCTTCTGCTCTGTAAAATGAGTAACTTGTACTTTCATGGAAGATAGTCTAATATTATCTGAATTAATTCAGTTAAGTCAGTAAGCAAACATACACAAGACACTGCAGTGAGAAACAGTAAGTGGAAATGCCTTTGCAAAGTTTGCATGCTTTTTGCTATTTGTCTGTTGCTACTAGTAAAGGGTTAGGCAGGCTGATTGAAAAACCAATGGAGAAGAAACTAATAAAACTCAGTCTGGCTCTTTTTTTAGGCTTTTCCGTTGCTTTTTATTTTTCTCACCCTATGATTAAGAAGTATCTGAATGTTTATGTCACTGATGAGAGCCTCGGGAATGCTCATATTTCTGTAGGTTGATCAATTCTCACATGAGTGTGTCTGTGTGGTTCGGAGTTTAAGACTAGAACTGAGCACTAGAGTACTGACAGCACTGGAAAGCACATGAGACAGTCTGCATCTTTGCTGGCTGAGTAGAATATTTAGGGACACAGCATTCACAGTACACAAAATGATTTGGGGATTAGGTTAGTAAGATGTACTTAAACAATATTTGATTCACTTCAGATGTAATTTCACTTCCCAAATAGTCTGCAAAGGCAGAGTTTTCTGCGGAAAAGGGCATAATGACATTATCTGTTAAAATGTGCCTAGATGAAATTCTGGAATGAAGAGTCCTTGCCGATAAATATTGTTTATCTCAGAAAATAGTTTCTGGCATTTGTGCTAGTTTTGGCTGGGGTAGAGTTAATTTTCTTCCCATTAGCCATTGTGGAGCTGTGGTTTGTATTTCTGCTGGAAACAGTGCTGGTGACACAGAGATGTTTCAGTTACTGCTGAGAAGCACTTACACTGAGTGAAGGCCTTTTCTGCTCCTCACACCATTCCGTAATCAGGTAGGCTGGAGGTGCACAAGAAATTGGGAGAGTACGCAGGTGGTACAGCTGACCCCGACTGACCAAAGGGATATCCATTCCATATGACATTATGCTCAGCATATAGCAGTGGGAAAAGAAAAGTGTGGGGGAGGACATGTAGTGTTACAGTGTTTGTCTTCCTAAATAACCATCACATATGATGGAGCCCTGCTTCCCTGGAGATGGCTGAACACCTCTCTGCTGATAAGAAGCCATGAGTGCATTCCTTGTTTTGCTTTGCTTGTGTGTGTGTCTTTTGCTTTACCTAGTAAGCTGGTTTTATCTCACCCCACAAGTTTTCTGTTTTACTCTTCTGATTCTTTTCCTTACCTCAGTGTGAAGGAACAAAGCAAGCATCTGTGTGGTGCTTAGTTGCTGGCCAGGGTTAAACCACAGCAATTCTTTTTGGTACTCAATGTGGGCTCAAAGGGTTCAAGATAAGGACAGGCTGGATTGGAGTATGCTAGATTGAATTTATAGCAGCTATTTCTGTTTAGCTTAATTGACAGGCTCCTGTGTTTGCCATAGGGCTTGCTTGCCTTACTGTACATTAGTCTAGAGCTGGGTAGTGGCTGCTTTCTGCTTTTGCTGCTTGCTGTACTGCTGTATTGCTTATCATCTTACTCTTCTGTGCCTGGGAACATTTTGATAACAGCAATAGCGATGTTCCTAGGCTGGCAGATGGCCAGGGTATTGCTGCTGTTTCTGTGCTGCTCTACCAGACACACTGGAGTTTCAGCCTGAACTCAAGTCAAAGGGACTGACTTGTGGATGAGTATGTACACGAGCAGGACACCCTGAAACTTCTGTGGCTGTAAGTCCACACCAAAGCAGGCACATCTAGAAGTGTCTGTGGCCATGGTTATGTGTATGCTGCAACATTGCATAAGTCCACACTGCAGCAGGTACATCTTGAAGGATCAGTGGCTCTGTATGAGCTCATGCCAGAGCACCTCAAAGTGTGTGGCCATGAATAAGCCCATGACAGAACAGATACACCCCTGGAGGAACGCAGCCATGAGTAAGGCCATGTCAGAGCAATTTTAACTCTGAAAATACTGTGCCTGTGGGTAGGGCTGTGCTGTAGCAGGTCTATTTTTGAAGGCATTGTGGCCCATGGTGAAGGACACACTGGAACAGGTGCACATCAAAGTAATGGAGGCTGTGGATAAGTCTGCTGAAGCAGGTATACCCCTGAAGAGACCATGGCACACAGATAAGGCTGCAGTCTGTGGATAAGCCAAATCAAGAACAGGGGCAAAGAGAGGATTTTGTCCCCTATCCCTCCATGCTGGGGGTGACTGAGCATCTGTATGGTGCTTCGTTGCTGGCTGGGTTTGAAAAGGGTATTGAAAAAGGTATATTCCTCAGAAAATTTATTTTGTTAAAGACATTATTTTGTTAGGTTTGGGGAGTTTGTTTTGTTTCGTTTTTCACCTGTCCTTCGTCAGCTCCAAAAGAAATCTCATATCTGTAGTACAGGACATTAATGCCTTATAGGAATAAAGTTCTGTGTGCTGGACTGAGTCCTGCAATCTGAATGAATCTGAGAGGCTAAATCAAAACGATACTAAAAGCTGGTGAGACACATATTTTGCAGACTCTCCCTCTTTGCCTACCATGATGTGGAACTGTTGTGAAATGAAGTATACAACTAAAAACTACATCAGAGTGAAATGGTTACCTAAAGGATGCCTTAACGGATCACAGTTTTTTTAAGCTTGTTGACTGAAACTTTGACTTCTTCAAACAGATGTGTAAAAAGTATATATATCATCACCACTCTACCCTAATAATGCTAAGTGATGGTTGTAGCTCCATTACCATGTGGTTTTCTACTGAGCTGCAAGAGGCTGAAATGACCTTTTAAATCATATAACCTTCTGTTTTACCCAGTACTTGTGCTTCTTGAGGTTGATGGCAAGTAAAGAGAGGCTGCTGAGCAGCACATTTACAGAGCACACAGTACTTAAAGATTCTAATTTTAGATCCTTGCATCTACAATATCTAGTTCTTGAGCATTTATTTCCTATAATCTAACACACATTTCTTCTTAGACCCATCATTTTATGTGTCAGTTACTTGAGTAAGGGTAGACTTTTTCTTACCTTTGTATTTTTTCTGAGTGTAACACCATATCTATTAGATCAAGGATCAACTTACTTCCATTTCAGTTCCAAGGACTGCCCAGACTTTGCCCTATTCTTTTGTGTCATTTCGTATTTAGATAATTACTTCTGTCTCGCATCTTTCACTAATACTGTCTGTTCCCACACATTATAATTTGAAAGCATCATTTTCTTCTTTGCTGCAAAGGATTTGCCACTGCAATGCCACTCTTTCACATCTTTTCTCTAAAAGAACTTGCTAGAGAGTTAGGTCAACAACAAGCGTATTTGTTTCATCCATTTTGTTTGTTAATTTAAATATACATTTATTACAGTTCCCTAGGTTCCTGGCTGTTAGGCATGTGGCCCAGTTTTGGTTCATTCTGAAACTTACAGTCTGGGAGCAAAGTGGGGAGGATCTGAGTACTGCCATAGCATAACTAATAATACTCATGTTGTCCAGTAAGACTTCTTAATGTTTCTGCAGGAAGAAATGCTTTTGTCACCTCTTTGTTAGGTAGCTGAGGCATGTGATGAACTAATAATAGGAATAGTTGATGATACTTTAAACTGTCCTTCAAGAAAACACAGCCATTGGGAGAATACTATGTAATGGAACTTTAAAAAATGGTAATCATCAGTTTCTACAAGCATCGGCAGAAGCTCCATACTGCTCCATGTGTTTTTTCCAAAAGAAATGTTTATTTATAACCAAATCTTGCTATTCTTACATACATTTAAATCTTCAATGATACTATTTCTTTTATTATGTATTTTGCTTTTTGGTTTTACTATCTGATATACCTTCCAGAGTACAATGCTACAATGTTTGTAATTATTTAAACTTCAGGGGGGAAATGTTCTTGGAGAGCTCCTATCTTTTCACTTGGTGTTTCTCTTTTAAATGACTGTGCAGTTGCAGACTGTTCTGTTGGCACAAAAGGTTTGATAGTGATTCAGAAACAGACTGAAATAGCCGAAAGTGAGAACAGGGTTTTAAGGTCACACAGTAAAGCTGCAAAGCTAGGGCAGAAGGAGAAATATAAGGAATTTCCTATTTCATAATTCCTCAGGCAGGGTTTTTTTAAAAAGAAGGAAGAAAATAAAAGGAAGGTAAGTTGGTTTTATAATGTGCCTAATTAAAGTGATTTTTGGTAAGTAGAGGGCATGTTTTCCACAGCCAAATGACCATGACTGTACTGCAAGCAGGCTATTTTAGACACAGGGCACACAGTGTGACCTGATCTTTGTATTTTTATATTCTAAACCATCATAGGACATACTCAAAAAGGAACAGCATCCACTTCAGAGCTACCCACGGTCCTGGTGCACCACAGTTCCCTGACATCTGTGGTGACCTGGAAAGAAACCGTAGGAGAAAGAGGAATAGCAGCTCAGCAACAGAAGAGAGAGATGGTGGGAAATGGTGATAACCTCTTAATTGCCTTCCAGTAAATCTCCACTTGGCTGTGAGTAGGAGGACTTTATTTAAAATTGACAGCTGCTTTTATATAGGAGAATACCTTTTTTTTTTTTTCCCAAAGAGCACCTTTTCAAATAATTTTCACTTTTGAGTACAAAGCACCAAGGCAGAATAAGACAGTACTTAAACTAGAGTAATAAGAACTGTGGCACAAAATACTTTTAGAATTTGACGTTGTCTTCTGTCATTGCTGCAAAAACTTGTCTGAACACACTGTTACCTAGTGTGCATTAGAAGAATCTGAAGGAATATTCAAAGAATTCCTACTTTTCTCTTTGGAGGGGTGCTCACAAGGCTCAATGGCTTGAACAACAATGCTGTTAAGATAGCAATGTGAGTTCGGGCAGCCAAGACTGCCTGAGAGTGCATATGCTACAGTTGAAAGGGAATAATGACCCTCAGCCAGATTAAACAGTAGCCAGGAAGGTACAGAGTGAGTTTTGAAACCAAATGGGTGCCAATTTGGAGAAGAAACAAAACAAACAAAAAAAAAAAAACCCAACAAAAAAACAAACTAAGGGACAAGTAACACTTTGTAACTGTGCAGAGAAGAATGGGACAGAACAGCGGGAACAGAGGAGCCAGAGCACTTGTTTTGAAACTTTTGTATGTTCACCCGGCTGGCATCACGACCTCTCACTGGGCCAGGCAGAGCATCTTCCTCCCAATCTTAACTCTACCAGCAGCCTGGTTCCAGTTCAGGCTGTGACAAGGCATGGTGCAACAGGTAGGGATGCACAACTGGGTGTGCTTAAGTGACCTTGCTTTTTCCCCTAGCATGTGACCAGGTTGTGAGGTGTGGCACAAGTGTCCATTAAATACCCATACCTCCTGCAGAAGGTATGTGTGAGAGGGGGAATATGTATTAACTGTGGGTAAGTGGGCACACAGCTTAGTGAAGAAAGGTTATTTAGAAATGTATTGGGTGCTTATTAGCATTTTGTCTATTGACAGTGCTTATCTGTTGTGTTGCCAATATGTGTATGCCTATTTCATGGCTTGCCAGCTAATTATATGCTATTAGTAAATCAATAAACTGATTTGATTGTGGTTTGTTTTAAATTAAGTGGATTCTGCAGATTTTCCCTATCACACCATTATGTTGTAGTTGTAGATATTACATAATGTTTAATTTCATTGTGAGTTGGAGAAGTTGTCTGCCAGAGGGAGGAGAGAACTGTTGACAACAAAAACATAATCTCACTATTAATATAGTGGGGTAAGAACCTTTCATGAAGGATTTTGGGCAAAATAGTGACTGGCTCTAGAATTCTGCAAGCTCTAATGGTATCATTAAACTCAACTGATGTGACAGCAAACAGGCTATTAGAATATGGTGAAATTATAGTGGTCAGAGATGGTATTTAATCAGTGACTAATTAACTTCCTATTACTAGTCATCACTAGTTCCTCAATGGAATACACAAAATGGTTTCCAAAGTCTTGAATAACTTGGTCTGACCCCATAACTGACTCTGCTTTGCACAGGAGTTTTTGAAAAATAACTTCCTGAGGTCTCTTCCAACCTGAACTTTCCTGTGAAGGATCACAAAGTACAGGGCCTATGTGGTGTATTTTGGCTGTCTGGTTGTGCCTCAGGCAATATTTCAATGAGGTCATATCTGTTATTAATACAATAGTTCCGCTTCCTTAGGTAAAATCCAGCTGCTTTTGGTTGCATCACTACTTGGATTTTTCTTACCAATTTTTCTGCCTGTCTTAGAGGTCCTGAGGTATAGTTTGCCTATGCAGTGCGCTCTTCTTTGTTAGAGGCTGGAGATGACTAAGTCAGTCAGTAGATAGCTCAAGGAAGAGGTGAGGAAGGAAACAAAGGTAAAGTTTCTGATTGTATTTCCATTTGCTTAGGGTAAGTTTAATGAAAGACCTAAAAAGATCACAAACACAGGGCTGGAAAGAAGTGATTCAGATCTCTCACTTTGCAATTGAAGATGGTTTCTCTGTATAGGCCTGCATTATGTCTATACAATGATTATTTCAAAGCTTCACTACTTAAATGAATCTTCTCATTTTCAGCTTCAACTTATTCACAGGAATTTTATACCTGTGTACTCTTGTGTGCCGGTGTGACGTTGAACATTGCCTGTATTCCCTGACAGCAGTCAGGAAATTTATGGTGAATTTTCAGTTCAGTTCCAGTTTTGTTTTAGCTGTAACTGAAAGTACATTTGACTGTGCTTCAAACCCATAATGATTTGGCCAGTGATTGATAAAACTTAGAGCTTTATGATATCCAAAGATACAACACAGCACTGGTGAAATTACAGAACCTGTGCCTGCAGCATGGATTTTTACAGCTGATTGTTTTGAACCAATCTGGAATCTGAGTGCTTCCCAGCACTCTGCCTCAGTGTTCTCCTGCTCTCTGAGCAAGAGAAGGGAGGAGGGCAAGAAAGCGATGTTGTGCTACCTGGAAGAGTTCTTGTAAGCGAAACAGCTGAATGCCAGTTTTTGTAGACTTATAGATTCATAGAATGATTCAAGTTGGAGGGGATCATCTGGTTCCAACTCCTCTGCCATGGGTAGGGACACCTTCTACTAGCCCAGGTTGCTCCAGGCTTCACCCATCCTGGCCTTGAAAACCTCGGGGAGGGGGCATCCACAACCTTCCTGGGCAACCTGTTCCAGTGTCTTACTATCCTCAGTGTAAAGATTTTTTTTTTTCCTGATATCTAGTCTAAATCTACCCTTCTCAAGCTTAAAGCTGTCCCCTCTTGTCCTATCACTACAAGCGCTTGTAAAAAGTCCCTTCCTGGCTTTCCTGTAGGCCCTCTTCAGGTACCGGAAGGTCTCCGTAAGATCTCTCCAGAATCTTCTTTTCTCCAGACTGCGCAGCCCCAACTCTCACAGCCTGTCTCCACAGGGGAGGTGCTTCAGCCCTCTGACCATCTTTGTGGCCCTCCTCTGGACCTGGTCCAGCAGTTCATGTCCCTCCTGTGCTGAGGGCACTAGACCTGGATGCAGTACTCCAGAGGGGGTCTCACAAGAGCAGAGGGGGAGAGTCATCTCCCTCATCCTGCATCTCTTGATGCAGCCCAGCACATGATTCGCACATTGCCAGCTCATGTTGAATCTTTCATCAGCTGACACCCCCAAGTCCTTCTCCTTGAGACTGCTCTGGAGCCACTCCTCACCCAGCCTGTATTCGTGCTTGGGATTGCCCCAAACCAGGTGTAGGACCTTGCCCTTGGCCTTGTTGAACCTCATGAGATTGACTTAGACCTACTTCTTAACCTCTGCAAGTTCCTCTGGGTGGCATCGAGAGTGTCAGCCTGACCGCATAGCTTGGTCTCATCTCAAACCTGCTGAGGGGGCACTCAATGGATAGGTCATTATCCATCTTCCAATTCATTCACATCATCTCCAGCTTACCATTTCTCATGTGGTACTGAAACAAATGCTTCAAAATGGCCTAGCTTTCTTTAATCAAGCATTTCATCAATTATATTTCCTTTGGTCTGAGTAGCTGGCTATCTTACGCAAGAACCAGAGTGTTAGTAAGTCAGCTGTAGTTTCTGTGTATGTCTTTATTTCAGATATTTCCAACACACATCTGGAATGATATGTGTGTAGTAGAGAGGTTAATTTTTGCACAATTTTAATGTGGATTTCTGCTTTTTAGCTAAGCATGTAAGACACAATAAATCACAAAATAATTTCTTTTTTACAACTTCTTTGGGATGCCAAAAGAAATAAGTTTATTTGAATATGGGAGTGATTAACAGGGGAAAAAATGAGGTATAGTGTAAAAACAAACAGACCACGGGAGAGAACTCTGGCAACCAAAACTGCCAGATGCTTATTTGTATATTCATTTAGAGAAGTTTGGAGAGGAAAAAAAAATAAACACTTGTATGTTGCAAGAGGATTAGGGGAAGTGACTACTGAAATCAGAGTATAAATGCTCTGCAAGGTCAGTCCCTGGAGCAGTTAGTGAGTAAAGGAGGAGCAGAAATAACACAAAGTAATCGGAAAAAGCAGGGTATGATACTGAATGTGTGTGCTGGGTTTCTGAAATGCTAAGATGTTATTCCTGGGCTACACAGCTCTGCTGTTATGTTGGATGCATTGTGCTGCAGAAAGAGGTAAGTTCTAATGTGAAGAGAAAACCAAACCCTTTCTTAAAGTGCATGTGAAGTCGGTAACTAAAGCAATATAGAGATTAAAGGTTTGCATTGTAGCCTGTTTTAATGAACTTCTGCCAATGACAAAGCTTGAGATTTCTTCTGGCAGTATGTAGCACCTGCAGTATTTAGTATCCTCTCATAGGTATTATTTCATCTGTTTATTTGGGTAAGTGCTGATGGTATTAATCTCTCACACAACTTCTTTAATGGTTACTATCCCAATAAACTAGAGCCAGACAGCTCATCAAGGATGTTTACTAATTATTTGAACAACTAAAACCTGTAAACAGCTGGGAGATTAAAATAGAAAACATTCAATGAATGTGCACTTCTTTCTGTATGGAATAATTTGTGAGATCATTGGAGAGGCAAGAATGATTACTAAATGGACTGAAAAGGTTCCACAGTATCTGTTGACTAACAGACTTTGGTTTAATCCATTAAATGAGATAAATATATGCAGGTATACTTTTGTACATGTTTAAAGATGTAGCTAATGTTCTGGGTATTTTCTCAGAAGCCTCTTGATATTTTCTGTGCAATTTATTTTTCTTGTTATTGTGTTTCCATTGTTTAATGTATTTGTAGTAATTTAATTCCTTAATTTTCTGTCTGGATTTCTTTCTGTGGTCTGTTGTGGAAGTGCTACTATGTGATTTTTGCTATTGCAATGTGTCTTTACTTGGTTGCGATTGATTTTAATTTTAGGTGAAGATGATGAAGCTTCTTATTAATCAAATCAATCCAATGGATTTTACCTTGAAAAAGTAGGACATGAATGAAATGCATTACCTTTCTTACCTTTTGAAAATAAAGTTTGCCTGAATTTGCACTTCCTTTTCACAATGCTTTACTTGGATGAGAAAGATTGCACAGGAATGTGAATGTAGCAATGTTTGATTTATCCAGATCAACTATTACCGTAAGTCAGGCAGGATTCCTGGTTGAAGATTTTTATTGAAAGTCTGCATGAGTTAGTTGAGAGATGAGTGTTTGCATGTGGGCATCTGAAAGCACCGATTTTGATAAAGTCTAATGAAAAATACGTAGTATTAGAAAAAATCTTTATGCCACCATTACAAAGAACTTTTTTGGGGGGTGAAGTGTGTGGCTAGGTGTGGGGTGTTAAAGTAGATATTTTGAATATATTTAAAAGACAGAATTAGCTAAAGAAGTCTTGTTATTTTTGCAAAAACGTTGAAAAGTGAATGTATCCCATGCTTAGTAGGAAAACCAGTCTCTACTACCTTCTTTGATAGTAGGGTACTACCCTCTAGTGGGCAGAAGTAGTAGGGCAGAAGAAGAGGAACATAACAGAACTAGTTGGAAAAAATGTGAAGGTGTTGAATATATTCTTCTTTAGTGCCTCAACAGTATCATCAGAGATTCTTGTAACAAAAAAATGTTAAACAATGTCCTAAAATTCTGCATCTGATTTGGTAGCTACTTCACCATTTAGTCTTTCATTAAGAGCTTCCAAATGCTTGTTTCTTTCTTCTTTAGCATGTTTTTTCTCATTCTCAACCTGCTGAAGGATTACTTAATAAAATTAGTTCAGGCTCATCTCTCGTAATTCATATGAACTTGGCTATACATTTCATGGACGCTGAAGAACATTCATTCAAGAAGGACTGTATAACATTAAGCTAATGAGAAATATCAGACAACACAATCCACCCCTCATACTGAATTAAAATGCTTTCAAAGTAGCAGAGATCTAAGCGAATAATGAGTATTAATTAAATAATTTAATAAGTAATTTGTCATAAGAGGTAATCTCAGGGACAAGTGGAAGTAAGTTTAGTTTTGGAGTATCAGGTGATCTCAGCCTGGAGAGAAAGTATAGGCAATGTAAAGGTGAGGATAGATTTGACAGATCTTGATCGAATGACACATGAACCTAATGTCAGCAAGGGTAAGGGTGCCTGAAAGTAATTAGGAAACTTTACAGAGTGCACACAGTTGCAGAGTTGGTCATGGGAGGGCAGGCATGAAAGAGCTCCTGCAGATGGAAGGGTAAGGGGTGTCTGTGGTTAGACCCAGGACACCGATCTTATCTCAGTCTTTGCAACTAAAATCTATTCCACGACTCTTCTGTGTGATTTCTTGATATTTGCTTGATTATTCTTATGTCCTTCTAAATGTCTGTTCAGATTCCTACAAAATGTGGCAGTTTCCTATTTTGTGATAATTAAGTGCTTGCTCGATCACAAGCGTCCCCAGGATTTCTTGCTGCATTTTCTGGTGTAAAACAGTTTTGGCATTTGTGCATGTACTACACTCACCAATATTTTTATTAATGATATTTAGCTTGTACAGATCCTCCTCCTAGGAGGGTTAAAGAAATCCCTACTGAAACATGGGACAAACCTCCTTACCCACATGGCACTCAAGTAACATACAGATGTCGGCCTGGATATATAAAAATTGGACGAATTGCGTTTCGGTGTACTGATGGAACATGGAAGCAACAGCTCACAGGGGCAGAATGCAGAAGTAAGTATCCAGGCCTTTGACCTGACAACTTCTTCCTTGCCTGTGATGTCAAGGTGAAATTGTCGTTGTATCTTTAGCTGTAGCTTGCTAATTTCAGCGTCCTTCCTAAGAAGTATGTATGCATAAGAAAACATTTTTTTGAAGTTCCTTTCATTCAGATCACAGGATTTATTCTTTTTCTTGACAGAAGATCTTAGAATCGTAAAATCATAGAATCACAGAATTGTTTCAGTTGGAAAAGACCTCTAAGATCAAGTCCTACCGTGAAAATCTTACTCTACACCAGCTTTATATTACAAAGTTAATTTACTAAGAAGATCACTAAATCCTACCATCAAAATCTTACTCTAGGCCAGCCTTATGTTACTAAGTTAATTTACTAAGAAGTTATTAGGAGCTTGCATTCAACATTTTTTAAAAAGTCTCATGCAGATGAACTTTACAGTCTAAGCATAATAAAGCACTTACCATAGTTAGCGAATGCAAATCCAGAGGCAGTATTGTCTCCTTTTTCAGTTTATTCAGCTAGTTCTATGAAAGCTACAATTTCTTAGAAGTGGAAAGTTATTTTTGCCAGGCTTCTTTTTTAATCTGTGAAGGAAATTTAATGAATTGCGATGAAAGCTGATGTTTATTATCTCTAGTATACTATGCTAAGGGTTTAGAAGTGAGATAAGTTAGAATTCATTAGTGAAGAAATTGAAGTTTATTATTGTTAGCAGATGCTTCTTTTCTGTATTAAATGAGTTTTAGACACAATGAAATTTTTGACACACAAGCATTTTTTTTACATATCTAATATGGAAAATTTTTGCTAGTAGAATATACATGTTTGATTTGATAATACAAAATTGAATCCTAGCTGTCATTCAGAGATGAATACAAATTATGGGCTTAAATGAATTAATAAAGTTGTTACTAGTTTCTGCTATGTGTTTTATGTAGTAATCTTCTCGGTGTTTATATGCATTTGTGTAACTACTCAGAGAACACACATCTTTTAAACAATGTAAAACTCGTTGGGTTTTAGTAACAAATTTCAGTAAATATGGCAACCCAGGGAGTGGACGCTGACACTGGCAAGGCGCAGGTGAGAGAACAGAAGGGATGGTGTGCCACTGGTTAAGTGATCATGTTCCCTTTTCAAGATAGGCCTAACTAGACAGCAAAATTGATCATGAGGTTGGTTGGTTTCTATGGATCTGTGGTGGTGTGGGGGCCTAGGTTCCCTTAAGAAGACCAGAGACAGAGTCCCAAGGGTCTCTCTCTGGTCATCCCAGGATATCGTAATATTGTTGTTCTGTTCTGCTTTCTGGTGTCATAGCTTATTTAAAGCAGTGCCTAGCTGATATGGCTCTCTTCTGCTTCCTGCTTCTCTCCCCTTGACTCCTCTCTCTGGGAAGGGCATGCACTCATGGTCTGTGTGGGGGGAGACAGCTCCCAGCTGGCAGGGAGTTTTGAGCTGTGTCATGCAGCCTGCTGCGTGCTTGTAGGCCTGAGGTGGGGCGGGCAGTTCTGGCCTACTCTTAGGTCTGCTGAGGTTGCATGGGGTGAAGGATTCTAGAAGGTTTTAGTCCGATAGACTTGGCCTAGTTTGTATTCATTCTGCCCGAGTGCCTTCTGTACATATGTACTTGTAAATAGAATCTCCCTTTAAACTTACAACCAGTGTGCAACATTTTCATTTTTACTCCCCAAAAGGAGTAAATATAATTTCTGCCCTCCAGTCCTGAGTAGCTCATGGCCCTAAACTGGGACAGAACTACACTGGAGCAGGTTTAGAGACTGTTCAAACAGCTCTTCTTTGGAAAAAACCAAGGATGTTGATATGGTCCAAGAAATAAAATTGCCTAGATTGACAAGGACTAGGAAAGACTTCTTGTGAGGAGGTCTGGTAAGTTTTAGCTATGCAGCTGGTTTCACAGCCCATATTATACCACTAAACGTGGATCATTGAGGGGGATCATGTGTTCATGGTGTTTGCAGTTTTGTGGAGATCCAGAGCAAATAGTTAGGGCCAGACAGCAAGAGCAGTCCTATGGGAACTTTGAGCAGAAAGGACAGAGCACAAAAAGACTCTTGTGACCTTAGATCGTCTCTCTTTACTTAGCACAATCCCATCAGATTGAGGAAATTTCATTTCCAATCATGAATAGATTCTGTAGTGGAAGCTTTGATCAGTTTATGTCACAAGTCATATGAAAAGCTGCAATTAAATTTGTCATAATACTTGAGATGACCTTAGCCTTTTGTTACTTTTTTTTTTTTTTAATTCACCAGATCCTTACTGAAATATGTTCTCATTAAGGACAGCGCTTTAAAAAATGGGAGGGTAGGCAATACTAATGCCCAGATAATGCTGAGCTTTTTTTTTTTTTAGGTTTTGAAAGGCTCATAATTGCTAGTCCTCTTTTCTTTTTTCTTTTTTTTTTTTTTTCTTTTTTTTTTTTTTTTTTAAATCACCAGATAAGCCATGTGGACATCCTGGAGATATTGAGTTTGGTTCCTTTGAACTTACCAGTGGAAGTGAATTTGTATTTGGTGCCAGAGTTGAATACAGATGTGACGATGGGTAATACTTATTTAATTCAATAGATAGGAGTTAACGCGAGGTGTTAATGTTAAGAGGACTGTCAGTTATAGGTTTGTCGTCTGTAATGCATCTGTAACTTACAAATTTAATACCTAGTTGTTGTTTAATTTAAAATTTTTGCAATTGCAGTAATACTGAATGTTACTCTTTATGTTTGGTGAGACAACTCATAACTGAACTCAACACACCTGAAACTGTCATCCAAAGTATGTGAAATATATAAGCTGCAGCTAACTTGAAATCATGGCTTCCTGACCAGAAAACAAAATTAGTAATCTGTCTGTTCCTCGTGAGTCCACCATTAAGTCAGTCCAGCTGGAAATGCAGCTTTGTATGCTGGAATCATAAGCTCTCATTAAGCAGTCATGATGCTGTTATGTAAATAAAGTCATTAGTCCATTCAACTGTCTTCTGTTCAGAATCGCAACTCACCAGTCTTGCTTAAATATTTTTTTACGTTATGAAGTAAAATGTATTGTAAAGATGCTTGAAGAAAAACATTTCTGGTAGAGTCACTTACATGTCCTCTCTCTTCCTCCTCTATTAGTCTTCTCCTACGAAAACTGTAGCAAGGCAAATATATAGTATTGTGTTTACTTAAGTATGCCTAATACTGGATTCTTTCCTCTTGAAATGCAAATCAACCATAAACACAGTTCAGTGGTTTAGCCAGGCTTTTGCATTCTTTGTATAGCTGAAATCTCATCTGAATTCCACAAAAAAAGGCACTCTAAAATCAATATTCTCCTTAATCCCTTAAATTCAGACAGTTCTTTGCTGTCATTTCAGAGTAGTTGTACTTCCTCTGACTACATTTCAGACAAAGCCATGGCACTGTAGCCATGTTGCCCTCAAACCTAATAATAGCTCATCAAAGCATGAGGTACATATGGTTTGGATTAAGTTCTGTTATGATGCTTTCATGGCTTTCAGTCATACTAGATCTTACGCAACCAGACTTTTACTCTGCTTGATATTGATAGTGTAAGTACCGTAACAAGGTTACTGGTTATATAGCCAAAGCTTGCTATCTCTGTAATGAAGAAGTCATATTACAGAGTACTTGCTACTTTCTGATTCTTTTTTTAAAGTTTTTTACCATATGCAGTTAAATAAAATAGGAAAGATGCAGACCAAAAAAACCTACTTGGTTCAGTCACGATTTGGTTAATCTGTGCCAGAACATATGAAACCTACTTCCTTTGCTTCAAAAACAGCAGCACTGCTGTTTCTGTCACAAAATGAGTCTGCATTTTAGCATTGTTTCCTTTTTATTTGATAAGGTACTGGATGCTCAGCCAAAAAAATTACCGTGAGTGTCAGGCTGATGGATGGAGCAATGATGTCCCTCACTGCGAAGGTAAATGGAGCTTGACATTCAATTCTTTATCAATTTGTCATTTTATTTGTTGGACATTATCTAAATCTAGAATGTGATCTCTCTGCTACCATGTTTAAATTCATGTTATGCAGCAGTGAAACTCTTACAATGACTGCTCAGCCATTATACTCCAGTAAGCACTCAAGCACTACTTAAAAAGCATTCACCTTCAGACTGTCTCAAAGCTCTGCCTTACCTAAGGGCCCTGATAGAGTAGATGTCTCCAAAAGATAGGTACAAAAGACAGATGGGATGTGTTATGGATGTTTGTGAAAGCATGCATATTTTTAGCTAGTTCTCTCCTCCAATTCTCCTCCAATCCTCCAATATCGTAGCTATTAAGATTTTGGTTTAAGTAGTTCTCCCTTCTAGCATACTGTGGAAGAACGTCAATAAGTAAGAATGCGAGCAAGAGAGACAGATCTCAAGACATAATAAACTGATGGCTCAGATGTTTGCCTGATTTTTGGAAGCATTTTCACCAGTTTCAAACCTGTATGATGATGGAAGTAAGTTTCCTTTCTTCTCAAAGATAATTTTAACTGGTAGTACTTTGACATATATATTCAGCAGTGAAAATTCTCTTTAGATTAAGCATCTAATGTCAGGAAAGGGGCTCTAAGTAAAGAATCACAAAAGTAGGTATCTTGTTTGTTATTCTCTAGAGTTTGCTGTCAGTGTTTTGACATTTGCTTGTTCTCAGATATTTCACATTTCATTTACCGGATTTTGAGTGTCCTTAATTCTAGGCATACAAGTCTCTGTCTGCACAATATGGAGCAATTGTTTCCAACATTTTTTGGCACGTCACCAAGATACTGCAAAGTCCTCATAAGATTTTTCTTTCATGATTGAGAAGTTTTCATTAGGATAAAATATGATTATATATTAAGGTATTTGTTTACTGTCTTATTAGTGAGGAATCTATGACATAGAATGTGAGCTCACAGAAAAGATAGATGAGTTATAAGAAGGAGGGTGTTATCAGAGAGAGGAGGGAACTTTGGCAGGGAAAACTGCCACTTTTGTATGTGCTCAGCAGTAACTATATGAACATGTAGGAATGAGCTTTGATAGTAATTTCTCCCATAATAAGAAATATCTGATGGCATATGTTCTTTTTTTTTTCCTGCACTTACAAAGGCAGGAGATAACAGAAGTCTAAATTTCATGGCTGACATTGTGTTTGTTTACTTTAGTAATATAATTGTTCTGATATCTGTTATGGAGGGGTAATTAATAGGAGATGATTTTTAAATATTATCATTGTTTATTGATATTCAACATTCATAACTCTTGCCACCCCAACCACTAATTTTAATAATACTCAGTTCTTTGTACGATCATGGAAACTTTATATAGGTAATAACAGGATCTAGAAATAACTAGTAATAATATAACATTAATTGAACTCAATTGAACTGGAAGAGAAGGTTCCTGCAGTCAATACACTGCTTGCGGTCAATACACTGCTTGTCCACTGGATGGACTCAAGGAGCTCCTTTCTGCTTATGGCAGAAGGTAATGGTGAGTTACAAGAGGTTTTAAGTATTTACTCACAAAATATCTCCCAAATCACAGGGCCAGCTACAGCTTCAGACAGTACTCAGATGCTTTCAGGGAATTCTGTTACTGTCTTGTCATCCGCTGAGACTTCTGATTCTTCCCAGGCGTCAAGGTGCTGGGGAAAGGAGGCAGACAATCTCTGACCTGGTCCTGATCTCTCTGGATGATCTGTGTATCTCCAGGTCTTCCTGTCTTGGTAGGAGGCTTTCAGGTGTAGGCAGGATGTCTTGCAATGTGCAGTCTCAGCACACTGTCACACCGCCTATGCAGGCCAGTCGCATGGAGGCATTTAAGAGCCTGTTCCTGGTAAACTGGACGCAGACAGTTTCCAGGCAGTTTAGTATACAATAAGGTAGTATAAGCAGGCAAGCATGAATACAATGGCAGAGCACGTTGTGTCACCTGCTCATCTCCTTTTATCAGTACACCCTGAGACTAATGGGCCTTTGGACACAGAATAGCCAATCAGAATGGCAGTTAGCCAAGCTTGACCATATTAGATGAAGACACAGGCTTGCTTTGCCCTTTTTAGGGCAGAACACAGGCCTTGCATGAGGCATACACAAGTGTGTGTACCTTGTTTACCACAGGATGCAAACAAGTCTGGGTGAGCCAGAGTCCTCAGATTCAGTAGCTCCAGGTTCTTTGTCCTCTTTCCCACGGTTGCTTCTCCCCAAAACAGAAGGAGGGAGAGCAGAAAAAATATGCCTGGGCAAGCTAGTACATGTATAAGCCTAGTTTGGCCTGCTTAGGCCTACCACAACAATATCCTTAAGAAGGGTTTTTAATTAGTAACTGAACTGTTGCAGTCAGTCTGTGACACAGCACTTTTCCAGCTAGTTGTCTATGGCAAATTCACTTTGGCATAGCTCTTTTGACAAAGTTTAATGGCCATATGTGTCAGCTAAGGATCATCTAACCATCCATAGAATTCATACAATGATATAGACTGGGAGAGACCTTAGGAGGCCATATATTCAATGGATGCTCTATCCTTAACATTCAAGAGCAGAGAAGAGGATGATGAGAGCTTGCCTACAAACTTCCCTCTATGTCAGTCTGCTTGGGGTTTTCTATTACATCTGCTGCAAATGTTATCTGAATATATAGCAAGAATGTTTTTAAACTAAGGAAATTACAGTGAGTTTTCTGTATTTAAACTTTTTTTTGTGCATCAATTAATCTTACAGAATAGACCTCACAATGGTTATTTTTTTTCCTTTAATTTTTCCAGTGGCAAAGTGCTTACCTCTAGAAGCACCAGCAAATGGAAGAATAATTACAACCGGTGCATTTGAGCTAGACCGAGAATATTCCTTTGGCCAAGTTGTAAATTTTGAATGTGATGCAGAATACAAGCTTGTTGGAAATAAAGAATTAATTTGCTCTTCTAATGGACAATGGAATAGTGATGTGCCTCAGTGCCAAGGTAAAAAAAAGGACTTTATTTATCTGTAGTTAAGAAGCTTTATTCTCGCAGACTTCAAAAGACTTATTACCATATGGAAATTACAAAATTTTCACTTTATTCACATATAGTTTCTCTGTAAACAATTTCCTTTGCTTGTATGAAGAAGTAGGATAAGAAAGAAATTGGAGAATATTGGATACTGATATAGTCATAGTGGACCATCTGTTTGTTTCAGATTTTCATTACAAGTTGTAGATTTTGCCAGGCAGCAGTTGATTTCTTTGAAACTAGCTTTGGTATGTCTACATAAGATTCAGTCACTTCAATGTTGATCTAACTGAAGTAGTCACAGTTTTAAATCTATGTGTACCAAGTTTAAGCAACAGGTATGATTTTACTTCATTCATCTTCTTAGGGTACATAAAATACAAAGAAATCATGATAGATTTTTTTCTTTCTTCAGACAAATGTGTTTTGACAAGTTAGAAGGTTATTTCATAGAATCCCTGAATAGATTGAAAGGGACTTCGGAAGGTCCCTCAAAGCAGTCAGCTGGGGCAAGTTGCTCAAGTCCAGTAAATTTTTTAGTATCTGCAAGGATACAGACTCAACAGCCTCTTAGGATAACTCATTCCACTGTTTAACCACTCTCGAGCAAAAAATGTTTTCTCTTTTTTTTAAAGTAGTATTTCTTATATTTCAATTAGTGCCCTTTGCTTCTCATCACTGAGTGCCAATGAGCAGGGTCTGGGTCTATCAAATTTACTTCTGCCTGCCCTGCCATAGTCAGGAATTTATACATATAATAAGATCCTCTCTCCCCTGCAGGTCCTCTTTTCTCTAGGCTGTCTTAAGTTTCTTTTTATCTCACATTTTTTCCAATTTCTTAATTACCTTCATGTCACTTCACTGGACCTGCTCCAGTACATCCATATCTTTGTTGTACTGGGGAGCTCAGACCTGGACACAATGCTCCAGATGTCATTTTGCCAATGCTGATTGGAAAGAAAGGATCACCTCTTCTGACCAATTGACAACACTCTTCCCAGTGGAGCCCAGAATGTGTTTTCTTTGTTTGCTGCAAAGACACATTACTTGGCCTCTGTTCAACTTGACTTGTCCATCAGAACTACCATTTCTTTTTCTGCAAAGCTAATTTTCAGACAGTTGACACCATACCACCCCACCCACAGTTTGTACTGGCAGATGGAGTTATTCTTCCCATTTTGCAAATAGGAATCCCAGGAAGCTTATGGTAACGTTCACTGTTAAACATTCAGTCTGTTAAGTTTCCTAGATTATTTATGTTATCTGATTGGTAAGTATATGTTTAGAAGGGCAGGGTATGCATGTCAGGATGGTGGTGCCTCTGAGCTGTATTTCACCCTTTCGTGCAGCAAAGGAATCCAAGAGAGCTTTTTGGTGTCCTAGGAAACAAAGCCTTGAATATTTTCTGGGTTTATTAATACAGTTTTTGGAAACTGCAAGATCTCAGTGGTTTTATTTGGTTTGGCAACGAACTGGGAATGCTGAGCTTCTTTTATATGTGGTTAAGCATTCTAGTGTCAATTTCTCAGATAGTTTGATTCCTTTCTCCTGTTGAAGCCATGATTGTTGACTCCAAAAGAGCTTTAGATTTTCTGGAAATTACAAGGAAATGGAAAATGGAAAACCTTGAATTTCAGCTAGCCTTGTTGCTTATTTTAGAATGTCTCCTGCCTTTTATGCTGATTCTGAGATCCGTTAAAATCCAAAGCAAAGTCCTAAACTCTGTCTCGTCTACCAGTTTGCTATTGATGCTGTGCTACACCACACTTTCTACCTGGCACCCACAATCGGTTCATTGAATAGTTATCAACTAAGTTTCAAACATTTTCCAAATGCAAATATTTTGTGATTATCAAATAGAAAAAACAACCAACCAAACAAACAAAAAACCCCGAAATTTTATTCTAGTAGGCATTTATTCTTAGCAAATATAAATAAACAAAAATATCTGTATGATCTGTCTTTCTCAATTTCAGAGGTTCACTGTAATGTGCCAGAAATCCCACATGGATATTTACGTTCTCCAAAGCTAACTTACAAGAAATCTGAAAAGCTGCAGTTTGCCTGCAATGAAGGATACAAACAGGGTGAAAGAGCAGATGTACGATGCACTGAATCAGGATGGAATCCAACCCCATATTGCATTGGTGAGCCTTACCTAACGATATTTCGCACATTTGTTGTGTTTGGAATGAAATNTCCCAACCTGGGACAATTTCAAAGATCAGATAATGACAAAAATTAGTTTATTTGTAACGAAAGAAAGCCTTCCACATCTGACTAATGCCCCATGAAGATCGGGAAGGATTAAGTGTTAAAGAGGCCAAACAACTGAGTAAGAGTTATCCACGGAGAACAGAAGCAAAAACAGTTACTCTTTCCTTGACTGTAGTTAAATATGTCCACGAAGCAACAGTTGCTCCTGTATACTGCATAAGAGACTGATGCTAAAATACTTAATGGAACATTAGTAGTAGCCGTTGTTACATGTCACATGACTCTGAATTGGTAGGGAGACCATAGGAAAAAGATTTCTTGAGTTAGAAAAGCAGGTCAGTCCCTGCAGCAGTTACTGAGTAGAGGAGGAGCAGAAATAACACAAAGTAATTGGAAAAAGCAGGGTATGATACTGAATGTGTGTGCTGGGTTTCCAAAATCCTAAGATGTTGTTCCTGGGCTACACAGCTCTGCTGTTATGTTGGATGCATTGTGCTGCAGAAAGAGGTAAGTTCTAATGTGAAGAGAAAGCCAAACCCTTTCTTAAAGTGCATGTGAAGTCGGTAACTAAAGCAATATAGAGATTAAAGGTTTGCATTGTAGCCTGTTTTAATGAACTTCTGCCAATGACAATACTTGAGATTTCTTCTGGCAGTATGTAGCACCTGCAGTATTTAGTATCCTCTCATAGGTATTATTTCATCTGTTTATTTGGGTAAGTGCTGATGGTATTAATCTCTCACACAACTTCTTTAATGGTTCCTATCCCAATAAACTAGAGCCAGACAGCTCATCAAGGATGTTTGTTAATTTGAACATTCAATGAATGTGCACTTCTTTCTGTATGGAATAATCTGTGAGATCATTGGAGAGGCAAGAATGATTACTAAATGGACTGAAAGGCTTCCACAGTATCTGTTGACTAACAGACTTGGTTTAATCCATTAAATGAGATAAAGATATGCAGGTATACTTGTGTACATGTTTAAAGATGTAGCCAGTAGTCTGGGCACAGAATATTCTCTCTATATGTGTGGATTCTAAAAGTCAGGTATCCTTCTCGGACCTCTTCAGTCACTTCACTGTATGGTCTGTCCAGTGGGTGATCTCCTCTGCCCTGGTGGGTAGGCTCTGGGTCACAGCACTTCAGCAGGAACCTACCTGCCGTGGCCAAGTAGGTCACCCTTGAATGAAATCTTCTGGGAACCTTCTATTCTTGACTTGTTCCTGAAAAGGATCAGTTCTTTTGAGGAACTGAGAGGACAAAACTAAAACACCACAGTTTCAAAATAAAAGAGAGAACATCTAAGGAAGAACTTTTGCTGCAAAATCCCAACATTGCAATTGGAAGTGATGACAGGAGTCATCCCAATGTTAAGAGCCCACAGTTCATCATCTATGTATGAGCTAGCTGCCTGGGCCGCCATCACAGTCAGTATAATCAATTTAGTCAAGAGACACTCTACAAAGACAGTGTTCTCTCACCGTAGAAGGATACCTACACTCGGTCAGCCTTTGAAGTCCACTGAGCATACTGACTGGGTTTCTGTTGGCTTCAATGGAAGTAGATGGAAACGGCACAGTATAAGCACTGGCAAAGACGTGTGTGATTGTTCCTGCACTCCATAGCATCTGCTAAGGTTTGCAGTCTTGATTGTTGTCAGTCACAGAAAACACTCAAATAGTGAAGCTGAATTGTGTCCTGTGCTTTTTTTTTTTTTTCCTCCCCATGCATGCACTGATATTGCTGCTGTTGAATTCTGTTTGCAGAGAAAAAAATGTGAATACCTAGCTATAGAAAATGGTGAGTTAAGCAGGACGATGGAGTACTTTCCAATGGTGGATGGGCAGGAAGTTTATTACCGCTGCTTGCAAGGTTATTCAACCCCAAATGGACAGCATTGGTTTCGATTGGTCTGTTCTGCAGCGGGCTGGTCTGCAGTGCCAAAATGCCTCAGTAAGTACATTTCCATTATATGTTCAGTTCTGTTATAATTATCAAAGGTCTGTGCAGCAGAAATTGTGCCAGTGGAGCACAAGATGGAACAACAAAACATTTGTTAAAGTAGAACCGCTGTAGCTGACGCCTATAGCTGCACCTGGACTGCCATATTGTCTGCAGAGCTCAAACTTTCAGCTGCAAAGTGATACTCCGAAGTGAGTAAGGCTGAAATTACGCTCTAGGACTTTGAAGAGTCTTCACTCCTACAGCTAGTCATGAAATTGAGTAAGACCTAGGAAATGTCCCTTTTATCCAGCTTCTGTTTCACACGCATGCACCTGCTTTCATCTAGACACAGCTGCACAGACGGTGAATTTCTGCTCTATCTCTATTCTTCCTTCCGTGACTTGGGCACTTTATCTAGAGGTTCCTGCCTGAGATCCATTGCCCAGTCCCTTTGGACAATACTGGGACCTGAGAAGGTGGCGCACTCTTGCAATCAGCTGAAACTGAGCATGGCATCAGCAAGAGATCCAGATACACTTAAGTTATTGAACTATAGGAAATAGACTTAAGGCTGCGAGCTGAGCCCACCTCTCCTAACACAAATCTTCAGTCGTGGCAAAGATGCTGCCTACTAGAGGCTTGAAAGTGGATTGCAAAAGGTCAATGACCTTTCCCTGTTGCCCTCAGTGCAGAGTAGTGCTCAGTGCAGGAAATGAGTGGAGTCCTGCCAAGAGAAGAGGACCAGTTACTGATGCATCAGAGCTATAGCATTCCTTCCTTGTGTCTTGGAAGGGCAGGATGTTGTGCAGCCAGTGTGCCCAGGTGCTGTGAAAATCTGTAGATATGCTTTAAGAGGCTGATAAATTTGCACAAAGATGAAAAAAATCTGTTGTAGCAAATGCTGAAAATCACCCAGGGCAGACATCAGCCTTTTAGAGGCCACACCAGAGCTACTGTACGTGGTGCTAGAGGCACCAAAGTTATCCAGACTTGCTTATGAACACAAGGGAAGTGATATTGCTCACTGGACCACTTATTAGACTTCCTTCATCTCAGGGCAGTGAAACCAAAGATGCTTTCTTTCAGGTTTGAACACAAATGTCTTCTGGGAATAGGAGGCTATGGAAAGATGCTTGGAGGCCTGTTTCTTAGTGACTCTCTTCCTAAGAGTTAATTTACTTCAGTTCTTGCTGTCCAAATTGCTGTGGTTAAATGTATTTATCTTCCTTCTTCAGAGCAATGTCGTGTCAGAGATCTGCACAACGGTGCTTTTGTACGTAGCCACAGCAGTGTGTACAAGGAAGGTGAAAGTACTGCATATGTCTGCAAGACTGGCTATTCTGCTGAACATGAGAATGGGGAGGTCACCTGCACAAAGAATGGCTGGTCACCTCAGCCAAAGTGTATCCGTAAAAGTGAGTGTGCTTGCGTTTTTTGAGCTTTGTACCTAGACCCAGTATATTTAAAATCATCACATCACCTACACCAACCCACCACCACTGTTTAGTAGCTCCAAGTCTAGATGCTCTACAACTGAAACACAATGCTGGCACTCTCTCAGCTGTCTCATGCAGCTCCCATATCCCTGTGAACCGCAGAGGTCAGTCACTATACCACCATGCTGAATGTAACATGAATGTAACACTGTCATCCACGCATGGCTCATCCAGACCTAGAATATGAGCTTGGGATGAGAATTTTCAGTAGTGAAATCGTGTTACTGCATAGCTGTGCTCTAATATCACAAATAGTAATTGTTGCCCCTGCCTAGTCTATCTGCATTTTGTCTCCTTTCAGCCTCTCACAGTGCCACTTGATCCCGGTTTCTGTCGCTTCCTTTCCAGTAGGCACCACACTAGAAATGGAAGGGAATAGAAAGTTAGCTCTCCTAACTCTGTCTCCCGCTTTTGTCCCTGACTTGCCCTAAGCCCAAAAGTGCTACAGTGTCTCACAGAAACTTTAAATACTTTGGATGATTAATTTCATATGGACAAAAGGAATAATTCAGCCTAACTTTTCTTGGATGCTACAAGTATATGCTTTTTAAGAAATGGTTCCTCTGATAGTCACCAACCATAGAATGTTTTGGACAGCCACCCACTGAGATTTTGACATGACAATGAGCAAGCACAATAAAAATTGATGATTCCTACTGTTAGGCAATTATGGGCATCACTGGTTTAAACACCAAAACGTTTGGTGTGAAATGTAGACTTTTGAAGCTGTTACACTAAAGTGTCATCAGCTGTGCTCCAAATATTCAAACACATCCTCTGGTTTTCCTCAGATACCTTTCCCTCCCCCACCACCACATCTTTATTTGCTTGCCTCTCCAATGCACAAATAGTGCCTTTTGGTTTAGTATGGATTTCTTAACATAAAGAAACTCTTTCACAGAATGATTTATTAATTAGAAATTAGCATACTAGGGACATGTTCATTCTGAATACAAGACCACAGCATCCAAACATATTCCCATCTGTTTAGGCTGGCTTAAATAACGTATTCCAAGTGCTATGAACTCAATTACAGTATCTGGTCTGTCTTCACTTGTGTTCTGTGGGCAAGAGGGAGTCTTTTGGTACAAATTTGCTTTAGCACTGCAGTAGATGTGCTCTGAACGCCTTTTCTTTACTTGCACAATGTGATGATCTCTGACAGTGCTGCCCTTGTGATATGGACAGAAAGTCACACGAGATTTGGAAGGCTTTAAGGACTGCTACAAATCAAACCTCTGTCTAACTCTGTGCTACCTGAAGTGGTAACCACGCAATTTGACTTTTCACTTTCCAGTTGTAACCCTGGAAGAGAGTTCAATGCAGAAGTGAAAATTCACGTGCGCTTAAAAATGGGCCAAATCCTTCTGATGCTTCATTTGTCCTCCCATGCGTCTCTTACAAGCATGCAGTTTTGTAGTGGTTCACTTGTCAGAAACTCTGTCCATCTCTTTCAGAAGTATGCCGGAAATCAAATGTTGGCAATGGTTATTTAATTGACAGCAAGGAAACATTTGCTCTACAGGATAGGGCCTTTTATCATTGTTATGCTGGCTTTGTAACTCCAGAAGGAAAAGAAATGGGAAATATACAGTGTCAAGAGAATGGCTGGACTCCACTTCCAAGGTGCATCAGTGAGTAGCATAAAGTCTTCAGAGCTCCCTATCCTTGCCACTGGGTCAGACATGATGTCCTGTGTACTCAACTAGATAGGCAGAGCTTTCTTACTGGGCAGAGGGAGACTCAAATAGAGGAGTGCTCCCCCAGGAGATTCGCCTTTCTGATGCTCCAAGAAATAATGAGAGATAACATAAAAGAATTGAGTGAGGCAGCAAAATATCTGCTGCCTTCAGGGTGAGCCATCTTTTTAGACCTTTGTAGTGTGAAGAGAGAGTAATTACTGACTCTCTGGTGATTCTTACCTGGTGAAGACTGCATATGCCTCAATTTACTTCCAGTTATCCTGTCTTTCACACAAAATTTATAAAGAAGAGCCTGCGAACCAAGGGATTCTGCCAAGAACTTTCTTTAAAAGTGACCACACTAGATTAAAGGAGTGGATTCCTTATTTGGAAAGTTGTTACCATTATGCATGACAACTGCATAATGTTTTATGCATTATGCATAAAAAATACTATGCACATGTCTGCCCTGGTGTTAAAAAGTACATTTGTGAAAAATACTGCAGCACTTTTGCCTGAAAATATCTCCAAACTTTTGTTGTCTTTCTCTTCATAGAAGTTCCTGAACTTAGAAATCTCCTGAGCGGAAGTATAGGATAGCAAGAGACTTAATTTTCCAGTGTCATGATATTGATGAGCTTTAGCTGATATTTTATCTTGTCCTTTTATTTCAGGCTGCCTTTACCTAGGAATTTGCAGCCTTTTTTTCTCACCCCCTCACAAGTGACCATGAGGAACGGGAGGACAAACTAGTTTTGCTTTGACACTAATAATAATTTGTAGCAGAAGGAAAGGAAGTGAATCTAAGGAAGAAATATTTCTGCTAGATACTACTCTTAGACGCACAGTTCTGAAGATGAATGCAACAGCTATTGCATGAATATGCTCCCTATGATATTCTGCATTCATATTCTGACAATGCAGAATTTTTGATGCTTCACATATACTGAGTAGTTCACAGACTGGCACACACTAAAGCATTACAGAAACGATGCTTCCAAAGGGCAGTGCTTGTGGATCACAAAATACACTATGCTCTGTTTTATTCTACAGGATCATGTAAAGCACCTTCTTTGGACATTTTGAATTACCCTGCAAATAAAACTGTGTTTGTCCCTGGTGATACAATTGAGTATGCATGTGCAGAGGGATCTCAAACTGCAGATAAAATGCCAACTGGTACTTCAAGGTGTGGCGTAAATGGTGAATGGAGCCCAAAGCCTCAGTGTATCGGTAAATATCCCTGTGTTTGCTAATCAGTGTAACTCTGTATAAGCTTTGTGAAGCTTTTTTTCTCTAACTTGCTTTGATTTTGCTCTAATCAGCAGCATTTCAGGTAATTCTTATAGAGTGTACACTGTATGTTAAAATATTTTGTCTTTGTAGCAATAGAATGTGAAATGCTGACATTGCTCAATGGAGAGTTTTCTCCCTGGCTGTCTGAATACCACAATGGACATGTTGTGAAATTTACCTGTAGAAGCAATTACGTAAGATGGGGACCTGCCTCTAGTCAATGCTATTACTTTGGATGGTTTCCATCACCACCATTGTGTAAAGGTAACTCTCCTGTTAATTTCATTGCGGTAAGAAACAGGTCCTGGGCCCTGAAAACTGCTGTGGACACCTTCTGTAAACCACCCTTGCTCCCAAGAACAATTATCCCATCTTTGATTCTAAGAGGGCAGGAACTATTACAGCTAAAATAAGTAAAACAGCCTCCAGGCAGGTAACAACAGGTTTTGACAAAGTAAGCCCGATACAGCTCCATCCTGAGGCCTCGCAAGCTTGGTACAAACTTTGTGGCCTCTTCCTGGCAATAGGCATACAATATGTTACTGGGCATAGGGCCACAACACTGGCTATGAATGCATTTTGGCTTCCCTACTAGGCTACAGTCAGACATGTCCAACAGTTTTTTTGTAGTCCAGTATTGCAATGGTGAATAGTTGTACAAGTAAGCAAAAGCACCCACTTGCTGTGCATTACCTTAGGTAGCGTACCTCAAACACAGGAGTATGAATGGCAATGGCAGGAGTTTAAAAATGCTTTGTTGAGGCAGTGTCTCAGAACTGAGGTAGAATGGAATATTCAGGCTGGAAATCTGTAACTACAAAAAATATTTCAGGGTGCTCATTGTGGCAGAGGATGGTCCAACTACGGAACCCAATAAATAGTGGGATTTTATGAACTGGTTTACTCTGCCCCTGAACATATACATTCTGACACATCTTCCATGAGCAGCACTGATGGTTTAAAAATGCACAGCGTGGAGCTTTGCATCTTTTCAGTCCTTCATGCAGGAAGAATAGTTTCATAGCACAGGCTTGGAAAGCACAGCCTGGAGTGCAAGGTTGTTCAAATTCAGTTTTTGAGTTTATAACAGTTCTTCCCTCTCCTACATTAAAAGCTGGTTGTATGCCCTTTTCCCACTTAGATGACCTTTTTCTCCTTCAAAAAACCCCGACTTAGATGCTGCGCTCATTGGTGGCTGTGCAAACCATTACCCTTTGCTGTCACTACCACTGCAACAGTGACAGCCCAAAGGTGGAGCTGATACTATCACAGGGAGGTGACAGTGCTGCAGCCCTCTAAATGATGTTACAGTGGTTTTCAATTCTTGTAATACTAACTGAAAGTGCACATTACACATGTAAGTGTATAATCCAATACAGTTTTCACTGATCACTATCAGGGATCCAGGTCAGGAAAAGGAAGGGAAAAGAGAGGAAAGGGATTTAGTAAACTTACTAAAAGATGTACGTGCTCCAATAGTGTTGAAATTTGTTACCATTAATGGGAGTAGGTTTGACTCACCAAGTATTTTTAAGTTCTTCCAACTATTCGTATGTGACCCCACTATTATTGTCAAGTGCTTCTGCTCTTTTTAACAGAGAACAAAATGCCATGTGGATCACCTTCCTCTATTCCCAATGTTCACTGTCAGCAAGACCAGGCCCAGTTTTCCCATGGAGATGAAATAACTTGTGGTTGTAAACAAAGCTCTAACAACTCTGGAGAGACAATAAGATGTCTTAATGGGGAATGGAAGCCTTTCCTTCACTGTCCTGGTAATCTGTTTCCATAATACTTCAGATTTGAACATAGCATAGTTCTATTCAAAACTTTAAGGACTTCAGCTCTCACTGTGTATCCAGTCTCATCTATCTAAGGGGTTTTTTATTTACTCCTTATGTGAAGATGTCCTTCATCCTGGAAAGACTCTCCATGCATAACTTTGTGAGCACTCTGTGTCACTTGGGGAAGGAAATGACACTTGCGCAATGGGAAAATAGCAAATAGGAGGGTACATCTTTGGTGTATGGTGGCTTTTACCCATTTTCCAGTGTTCTTTCCTGGTAACACCTTTCAGAAGCCTTGAGACATACCTGCAATATAGTGGTATTCATGTTTCATTAATTACTTGTAGTTTTATGTCTCTGCATGCTACTTTGCTTTTTAAAAATCCTACTAGGAATTAAAAATCATGATATGTGAGGCTTATCCCATCCTCACTATTTTTATGTGGATTAGACCTTTTCATTTCTGGTCAGTAGTTTGTTTGGTTTTTTTCCTCCTCATATTCCTGTTTTGTTTTCAGGTGTGTAAATGGAATTCACCTGGGATAAATTATTCCAGTACTTTGCTTATCTTTAAGTAAATATAGTGTATGATATGTGCAAATTTTGCTCCCCCCCCCTTCATCAGAAATTATTTTATATCCATCAGTTATTTGAGTACACTGTACCTTTTATTTACAATTATGTTGAGGAGTGAATCTGACACAAAACACAACCTGCTTACCTTTCACAAGTAGCTTGTGTTTTGACTCTCAGAATCAGCAGTCCAGGATGCTTCCACAGGAAATTGACACCTGATGCATATTTAGTGTGGAGTTGTAGTTTCCATATGCTTCTGTTCCTACAAGCAAAAGATTATTTCAGGGAAGAAGAGAATGCTTCGTTTTTATATTATTTGCTACACTCAACAAATGGATCCTGTCAACATTAATAATTGCTTTGTCAGTGGGAACAGTCTCTGCTTTAGGTAACTGGAACAAAAATACTCTGTTTCTGCAATCTAAAAATCTTAGTAATGACTGCAGACTGCAGTAAATAAAAAAACACTTTTGTGTGGACATTCATTAGGAAGCTGATGACCTCTTCATTAGTGAATGAGTATGTATGTATGTATGTATTACCTGAACTAAATCTGTTGTTTATCTCTTTTTGTTGATTTTTCTCAGATCCACATCCTCAGTGTGCGCTTCCAAAGGATGTTGAGCTCGTGAGCAACCATTATGGTTCCAAGCCGAGAACGAGGAATCAGTTGCCTGCAACTATAGAGTATAGATGTACACCGGCTGACAATAGTACTAAATTGGCAACTTGTGTGTCTGGAAAGTGGTCACCAGAGATTGAATGTGCAGATCTGTTTTTAGGTTTGCATACAGTTTGTTCTTTTTATGTAGGAATGATAAATGCTCCTTGTTAAAGCCTCTTAGCATTGCTGTGTCATTAGTCTGAAATAGAAATGCTTACAAGCTTTTATATATATATTTGCTTACTTGATTTTATGTTAATGAGTGGTCATGAATAATCAGAGGAATCATTTGAACTGTGAAGTACGTTTAGAGACACACTAAAATAAGTGAGGCAGACTTAATAATCTCTACTCTGTCACTTCTGATGTAAGAAAAGATGCAATTTAAGCACAGTTCTTCTAAAGGGCTTTACTCTGGTGCAAATGAGAGTAGCACATAGCTCAAGGTCCAGACAAAATTCTTTTCTTTCCTGTAAACTTTCAAACCTTTTCAGTTCCTGATTTTTTTTTTTCTTTTTGTTTCTTTTTTTTTTCTCCTTCTGCTTTTTCCAGTTGCTTCCTATCAAAGTAAAGAAAAAAAAACAAGTTATCCAATTCAAAAGCACAGACCTAGCAGAACATGCTTTTTATGCAGAAGGTGTGATTGTAATCACTGCCTCATGGCCTGCTTTGATTATGCTACTGTCATGGCAGATGATGTGTGAAAGTGGGAGAAGCACACAGAGTAGCAATCGCCTTTATCAAACCAAGAAACCAAATGCCTACCTTCTCAGTTTTCCAGAACCACTGGAAGCAACAGACCATGATCTAGAGGTCTCCTCCTTCCTAGATTTACCTCCTTTACCTTTTCCTTTCCTTAGGTGGAAGCAGCCTTTTGGTCCTTGAGTGGCAAAACTAAAGTTTATTTCTTTGTTTCCTCTTGTGATTTTAATTTATCTCTGTTATCAGCTAAATCTGAAAAGAAATACAACAGGAAAATGAAAAGAGGACCCCAGAGGTTGGTCCAGGTCTCCCAAAGTAGTTCACCATAGAGAGAGGACAGAGAAGGCAAACAAGATTCTGTGGCAATCTGTAAAGGAAAGGAGAGACTACAAGAAGTTCCACTGGTATAGGCAACTGTGACTGTCTTTCCTATGAGTTTGCAAGCATATAAGCAGCTGAAGGCAGCTCTGGTGTTTCTGAAGCAGAACAAAATAATCATGATATTAATTAAATTTTCAGCTAGCTACTGTAGTGTTATCTAACACCAGTGTTTTCTTGCTTGTTTGTGTTGTAATCTGTGATGCAACGTTATGCTTTATGTTGTGTCTTATAACATTAGTGTTTGTCCTTAGCTGAGAAGACGGTGTGCCCACCTCCACCCCAGGTGCCTGGTGCCCAACAGATAGCAATGGAAGGAAATTACAAGAATGGGAGTAAAATATCTTTTTCATGTCTGGAGAGTTTCCAGCTCGTCGGTGCCAAAGAAATAACATGTATAGAAGGGAAATGGCAATCACCACCTCACTGTGTGGGTCAGTAGTGGATTACTGCTTTCCATTTGTTTTATTGTGAATTTCTGTGCATCAGTAACAGGCATTTTATTATCGGGAAGAGGTAACTCCAGAAAAGCAATAGAATGTAAGCTGCTAAACAAAGTAGAGTTAACCAACTGCTGCACAGCAATTCTTTTCAATTACACAGACTTAATCTAACAGGGCATATAAAGCTTCCATGTAGACCCTCAAGAGCTATGTTTACTTGCTTGTTTCATATATTGCAGTACAGAGTCTTAGTTTTGACTGCTGACCTTTTAATAGTATCCTAGTGGAAAAAAAATCAGTGTATATTTTTATTTATTTGTAGTAGTAAGAGTCTTCATTTTTCTCCTTTTCTTTGTTTCGGCTTCTTTCTGTAATAAGGCATAATTCAGTCCATCTATTATAAGAAATGTTGGGGAATCTGTAATTTGGTTGTTAAAATATTACCAATGCAGGCAATATCTTGTAAGCAAAAGTTCGTTAAGAGGTAGAATAAAGTGTTTTCACAATGATTTGGAAGTAGTTTAACACAGGACCAATGAGATGTCAGCTGGTGACTGATGTGCACATGACCATGTCTGTATTTTTAGGCTGCAAAATTCCAGTGCCACATGGCACCTCCTCTTTTGCATTGCCTGTGAGTCTCCATTTCTGCTGTGAAGTGGCAGACAGAGAGAAAAATAAAAGTAACCAAAAAAAGTCTGTGCTACTCATAAAGCAACTTTTACTGAAAATTAAATGAATAGGAACTTGGACTATAATTAAAGCTTTTCTGTTGTGGGACTCAGTGCAAACATATGTTTCAACTTAAGGGCTCAACCAGTAAGAACTAATTTACTAATAAAATGCATATAAAACACAATTTAAATTCACTCAGTCTACAGTGGTAGAAGAGAAGGGGGCATTGGGGCTTCATAGAGATTTAGTCCATTGTATCTACCAGGAAAAAACATTTTAATGGTTTATCTGTTCACATTTTTCATCATCTGATCACAAAACTACTGATGATGTTAGTACAGTTTTCTGAATGGTGGAAAAGTTTAACATCTAGCATTCAAGAAACTTACTGTCAGTATCACAAAACAAGGTAACATCTCTTCTATTTCTCCGCCTACTAATTAAATTTTCCGAGTTCTTCATGCTCTACCTCTATCCCTTTGGTATGAATTGGAAAATTTGGTTGAAAGGAGAAGATAGAAATCCCATGTAGGAAGGAAAGAGGAGAGAAGATTTGGTTTGTGTACCTTAGGTATCTTTGAATTTTCCCAGCAAGTTGTTTAGTTTACATTTGGATGATACTACCTCTTTTTTCCTTTCTACTTGTAGATGGCATCTATCACTGAAATATTAGTTGGCTTACATTATTAATTATCTGTGTTTTCTGCATCTTTTTAGCAAGGTCATGTTCGCCACCAGAACCTCCAGAATGTGCTGATGTTACCAACCTGGAAACTCCACACTTGAAAA
>WBNM01042478.1:0-17524 GCA_013399055.1 Ramphastos sulfuratus | reverse complement strand
TCAGTTGGCCGTCTGGGCTGCATCCCATGACTCTTACAGATGTATTTGAATTAAAAAAGATCATTGATGGAATCATATCATTAGCAGACCTTTTTTTTTTTTTTTTTTTTNTTTTTTTTTTTTTTTTTTTTTTTGTTTGCAGTGTGGTGTATTTTTTTTTTTTCTTTTTTTCTTTTGGATAGAGAATTCTACAGTCCTTCTGTCCTGCAGAGCTGTTGTGAAGCTGAGAGGCTATTCATTAGAAACATTGGTCTATTTCTATATCATAGATTAGTAACCTTGCATACTGCTATTAAAAGTATTATTAAAAGTTTTCTTTTTTTTAAGGTCTACCGTGCAGCTTCACAGTAGTTTTCCTGGGAAAGGCTGGAAGTAGTTTGTGGAGATATTTCTTGTGCTGTTTTTGGCTTTTCTGCTGATGTGACATAGTGCTTTGATGTCCCTTGCTACATAACAATATAATGTCATTTGCAGTGACTTCACAGTGCACAGAAAATAAGGAAGTTTGCAATTGTTTACCTGTTGTGCGTATTTGATGAAAAGTTTGCACTGGGGTAACTCATTCTGTTTGTCATGACTCCCATTAAGCTGAGATGCACTCTACAGCTGTGCTGGCAACACTTCAAACAAGGGAGACTCAGACCTCTGGGGTTTCAAACAAAATAATGAATATCTGCTGATAATATAATACCGAAAGGTTGTGTAACCTTCATTAGCAGATTTGCAGCATGTATTTCATGGAGGAAAAAAAAAAATCCTGAATGAATTTGCAAAAACATCACTGATTATGATGCTTGTGTGGGTGCTCTCACTCTTACCTTGGGAAAGGTAATAAAGCCAGTAGCTATTAGCAATGTGGGTATCTTTCTGCTTTGCAACTCTGTTTTAATACAGTACTGACAAATGTATTCAACATATTTTCATGCTGTCCTATATTTAGTGATTCTCTGTAGTATTTACAGCCAGTAGCTGTGTGCCTTTAGATATGCTATGCAGAAGAAGAAGAAAATATGAAAGTAGGGAAGAGAACATCCTTTTAAAATAGAATTTAATGGAACCAAAATAATTGATGCCATTCAGCAGAGCAAATAAAAGTGATGCAATACAGGAGGATTTTTTTAATTGTCTTTTGTGCATTTGCCTTTTTAATTGAAACAAGTTAACAACTAAGTGCTATATAAAGCTTTTCTGCACATGCCAGAGGGCTTTCAGTGTTCTGTCACAATGAATCATCCTGTTCTGAGACATCACTATGTCAGGCAACCTTTACTGTTCTGCAATAGTGTTGATTCAGCAGTGAGATAGGAAGCCAAGAGCCAAGCAGTAGGGTACCATTAACATATAAACAAACTAGTTTCAGAGGTGCAGTGCTACCTTCCTGGTACGAGTAGCTGGCAGAATGATTTAACATTCAGAATATGCGGGGTAAGTAGTTGCACAGTCCTGGCAATCCAGTCTTTCACCTTCACTGACATTGTAGCATTCAACTATATGGAGAGTGCATACTCAAAAGATGTAATAAACTAATTATTTTAAGAATCAGTTTGGTTTTTTTTGTGTATTAGTAGTAGTGATGTGATGACTCCAAGGAATAACATACCTGGTGTTCATGTCATCTAAATTTTTTTTTTTTTAATGTATAATAAATGTATAAGAACAGATGAGTTGAAAATTGAAAAGTATAGAGAATTTTCTATCAGTTTAATGCTATCCCACAGCAAAGAATCTGCTTGTAGATCAGTACCTGAACTGTGGCCTTATGATCCTGAAATGTAAGAGTATGTGCATGTCAAAATAAGATAATCTCTGTGCTCAGTATTCAGGGAGGTGGTGGAGTCACCGTCCCTGGAGGTGTTCAAGGCAGGTTTGGACGTGGCACTTGGTGTCATGGTCTAGTCTTGAGGTCTGTGGTAATGGGTTGGACTTGATGATCTTTGAGGTCTCTTCCAGCCTTGGTGATACTGTGATATGGGGATTTTAAAATTCACACTTATGTGACATGTAGAGCAGGACTTGGTTTTATCTATCTTAGGCAGCATTCTCATAGGATGATTTAGTTTAATTGCCATAATCTGTGTTATTAATAGGAATTTTATGTAAATAAGAAAGTGAGATGTACATGCAGCAGAGAAAAAAAAGTAGATTTTTAATGAATGATGGGATTAAGGTTGAGTTGCTATGTTTGCATTCCTTCTGCATTTACTTTCAAAAGTGCTGTGTATCCATATGGGGAATTCAAGCCAATCACTGGAATTAATACTGTGATCAAAGTAGAGGTGTGTGTTGGGTATGGTAGCCTATAATGAGGCCAGTAAATTACATGATAGAATACCCTGAAAATAAAACCAGATATACCTTTATATCTTCCTTGAATGAGTACTGTTGTGCCTTTATTTTTCCTGACATGGACTTAACTGGTTAAGCAAGATAGAAACTTTGCTGTTTTCCATTACACAGCATAGCTGTTCAAAGGACCATACTGTCTCCTGTTAAAAATCACGCATGCTTCCAAAACATTAAATAAAGCTGATAAATAAACATGGGCATTCCCAATCATCCACTTTCAGATCAGACGTGCATAGAAAGAAGCAGATGTATACAGCTGCAGCATTTGCCAAGTTTGATTAAAAGCTCAGAAAGAGGCAGTCCTTTCCGGAAACTCTGACAGCAATTGCGTTGCAAAATACCTGTTCATTTAGTTCGAAACACTCAAACCAAGTTGGGCTTCAAAACATTTTGGTGGATTTTAAGAGTTTGTACATAACCTCTTATTGAACTTCACCAGTGTAAATTTTCAGGCTCTATAATATTTGGTTTTTGGGGAGGCCTCAGTAACTGGACTAACTTTCCAGTAGGAATGACTGCTGCTTGAAAAATTGAGCTCCATGAAAATGTTATTTCAGCACAGCTATTAGCAGCAAAAGCGACGGAAAGTAAATTCTACTGAGCAGATGCTCTATCTGCTCATAGTAGACAAATAATCAGCTTCAACCCCAAATTTAGATTTAAAATATCTAAATTTCTTGGTAACTAGACATATTGTGTTTATCTGTCTAGTCCCAGCTTCTGTCATTACTGTAAGTATTTCAGATAAAAAGAAGCATGTGCTTTCCATGTAAATAAGAGATTAATGGCAGGTTTTCAGTATTGAAGATCTTCAGTTTGTAATAGCAGTTAAAGGACTCCTGCAATTTGACTTCTTAATATAGCTCTTCCTCTCTCTCTTGTTCTGTCATTTCCTCCCCTTACAAATTGAGCACAAGCATCTATGACTTGTACTCGGCTAAGTGCTCTTCTTCAGATACACTTGTGATGAATGTAGTTTTTCTAGAAAAGATTAGTCTCAGCATATGGCTTGGATATAAGAGTTCCTTCCCATCATATTTAGCAATGTTCATGTTCTTTTTTTTTTTTTTTTTTACTTTTCATTGAATCTTAGTGTTGTTTTCTTCTAAGGAATGCTTTCTTCTTCTTTTTCCTTCCTCTCTCTCCATTGCAAACATGTTTATACTGCCATTAATTTTAATTTATTCTTGAGCTACAAGATAATTTGGATTGTTCAGGGTTTGTATACTAATTACAAAAGTTCTTCTGTTCATGAATGTTCAGTTCTTAGGAAATTCAGATAAATAACCAAATTCTAATGTTCAAGGAAAGGCTGTTCCATTGTTAGCACTTGGCATTAGTCCTGTTGCTGATGATTTTGTGTTTAGAGTAATAAAGTCAGTAGTTTTGTCCACAAGCTATAGCTCATTGGTAGGTCTGCCTGATGGAAGCTGCAGTTTTGGTGTTGGTTATGCTACTTGAAATTCTTCTTTTGCATAAGTTGAAGTCTGCGGTGCAACCTGCTCTCAGAGATACATTAAAAGCTTCCTGCCTTTTCTCAAATGGGAAGACATTAACAGGCATAGAAGGCTGTGTGCCATGTGGCAACCGGTTAAAACAAAAACCCCAAATATAATGTAAAGTGAGGAAATGAAAAAGCAGAGTTTACTGTCCATTTTTGAGGATACTGCATCCTCTTCTGCCACTTTATTTTGCTACTGTGTAGTAAATCAGATAGCATGCAAATATCTCTGAATGTGAAAATATTTCTGAATTGCCAAGAGCAGTGGTAAATATAATTTATCCTTGTAGTAACTAGGGAACTACTCAGTTTTGGGAAATTAGGAAAATAATAAAGCTTAAACTAATCATGCCAGGCTGCTTCATATTTCTCAATGGGATTACTAATAGTGAAAGGAAGTAGTCTATACTGCAGTCACAGAAGAGAGATGTCTCATCATTTAAAGGGTAGGGGCAGAACAATCAGAAGAAATGTAGAAAATTGGATAAGTGCTAATTGAACATATTTGAAATTCTAAATATACGCTGAACAAATTAACAGGAAAATCCTTTGGGTTTTATTTATGTGAATATAGTTGATGGTACAGTAAGAATGAATAAATTGGTTAGAAAAAATTTCAAAGTTCACATTTTAGCTGCAAACATTTTCCCCTGCTGGCAGGAGCTAAAATTAGAGTGGATACGTTTGTATTGTTATATAAATGCACATTTTGCAACAACTGCAGATGCTGCCTGTCCTTGCAGCAGCTCAGAGAGACATCAGTAGGTAAGTGTGATGACAGGGAGAACTTGCATATGATACATGGATTCTCACCAATTATACAGTAGTTATGAAAGTTGCTGTATTGTGAATACTTCTTAGTAAATGTTTATTTGCATCTGCTGATGTGGTGTCCAACACATAGTCTTCAGATTCAGGACAACACTTAAAATTTACTGACTGTGCTTTTGTTAAAAGTGGTTATACTTTGTATATCTGCAGGAAGAGGGTAGAAAATGACTAAACACAAAAGGGAGACCAAATTTTTTACATATAAACAGACTCCCAGCATCACCTGAAAAACCTGGTACAAAACACAACACGTAAAAAGGGAGGAATTGATGGGCAGGACTTTTTGGCTGAGTAATCCTGTGTGTTGGTCTTAAGGTGAGCTGGGCTGAAGAGTCTCCAAGGTTCTGAAATAACTGAAGATGCCCTGAAATGTCATGAAGACATTTAAGGTACAACTTAAAAGGATGCTAAACTCCACATTTGCAGAACGTACCTATGTGTAGAATCATGTGTTTTTCATGCTTTAGTAATGAACAATTTTGCTTTAATCTCGGTGTATTGAGTACTACCAATGTGACATGGTTAGGTTGTGGAATATCTATCTTGCCTCTTTGGTATGCAGGCTGGGCAGAGGACTAGTTGGTGGAGTTGGGGGACAATCTGTATGGTTAGCTTTTCCCTGCTTGAGTAGTATTTTCTGAACTCAGTAGCTGAGGTTAGTGAGGTGGGAGTGCTGTGTGATTCACCTGGGAGAGATGAGGCTTTCTTTGATACTGACTTTTTCTCAGCATACCTCAATACATAGAAATGTACATGCATTTGGGCATAACTGTTCATTTGCCTCAGTTTTTGTGTGTTGCTGGTTTTTGGTTTTTTGTGGGTTTTGTTTTTTTTTTTTTTAGTGGGGGATGAGGGAGTGAGGGCAGAGAAGATGGAGTTCTTGTTTTGGTTTTAGATTTTGCAAGATTTTGATCTTAATAGAAGATCCTAAGCCTTAATGTTGAGTTTCAAATTTGCCTTTGATACTGCTTTTAGAGTTGACGTTATCAATGTAGGCAGGTGATTTTGTGGCCAATAGTTAAAGACTATCCACTCACAGTTGCAGACTCGAGAGCCGTTGGCATACAACCCTAACACCCTCAATGCTCTGTGCTTGCTTGCTGGTCTGTTTTAAATGGAAAGCATGGCCTTTTACAAGGTCACAAACACTTTTTTTTTTTTTTTTTTCTTTCACCTTTCTTATGTAAACTTTAATATGCAGAGAAGGTCACTCTTCTCAATACCATTCTGATTCAACAGAACTAAGTCTTAAATGAACGCTTATTTAGCCTAGCACCCGAAGCTGAGCCAATACAAAAGTACATGAAAAAGAAGTTGGTTCATATTTCTGAAGACCAAGAAAATGCACCACAATTTTTTTTCTTTAAAAGTCATGCTATATATCTGATGCTACTGTGACTTATTTAAATAGTGCTTCTTTTTCTAAAGTACAACCAATAGCGATACAAAGGAAGGCTATGGGTATTTGGATTTAGAGAGTTTGCTTGGAGTTCTGTGCTATATAACAAAGGCTATTTATTTGACTAATAAGCAGAGTTAACTGCACAGTGGCTGCAAGTACTTACAGAAATTAGTTATTCCTGTTGGCACATATTTTTGCATTTGTTTCATAGATGTATAGAATCAGTTTTCTAAAATAGCTGGGCATCATAATTTATTAAATTTTGATATGCTAACTGAACATATAAGGTTATTTGAATGCTGTGAGAAACACACATTGTAATACTTAGATAATGCTGTGTTTGTGTGACTGACTGTATTCAGATTGCTTAACAATGACTAAAATGGCATTTACTATGTGATAGTTTAACCCCAGATAGTGACAAAGCACCTCACAGCTTAGTGTTCACTCCATTCCTCAGCAGGATGGGGGAATGGAAGGTATACACCCCAGGGTACTGAGCTAGCTGGCAGAAGTGCTCACCAAGCCACTTTCCATCATTTACCAGCAGTTCTGGCTAAGTGGGGAGGTCTCAGCTGACTGGAGACTGGCAAACGTGACATTCATCTACAAGAAGGGCTGGAAGGAGGACCTGGGCACCTTACACACCTGTCAGTCTGACCTTGATACCGGGGAAGGTCTTGGAGTAGATTATCATGAATGCTATTATGTGGCACATGCAGGACAACCACATGATGAGGCCCAGCCAACGTAGGTTCATGAAGGGCAGGTCCTCCTTGATAAACCTGGCCTCCTTCTGTGACACAATGACTCACATAGTGGGTGAAGGAAAGGCTGTAGATGTTGTTTATCTGGGCCTTGGACACTGTTTTCCATGTCATCATCTGGAAAAATCTGGCTTCTTGTGGCATGGAAGGGTAGGTGCTTTGAGTTAACACAGCTCAAATACTCTGTTCAGTGTTGGGTATTTCAATCCAAGAAAGACATTGAGTTGCTGGAGCATGACTGGAGAAGGGCAACAAAGTTGGTGGAGAGTCGGGAGGACAAGTTGTCTGAGGAGTGTCTGAGGGGACTGGGGTTGTTTGCTCTGGAGGAGGAGACTGAGGGGAGACCTCATTGCTCTCTACAACTCCCTGAAAGGAGGTCATGGTGAGGTGGGTGTTGGTCTGTTGTCTCTAGTACTAAGTGATAGAAGGAGAGGAAATGCCCTCATATTTCACCAGTAGGGGTTTGGATATTAGGAACAATTTCGTTACTGAAAGAGTGTCAGGTATTGAAATAGGTTGCCCATGGACATGGTGGAGTTGTCATCCCTAGATGTGTTCAAGAAACATATAGGTATGGGACTTTTGGATGTGTTTCAGTAGCCATGGTGGTGATAGGTTGATAGTTGGATTTGATGGTCTTTGAGGCATTTTCCAAATGAAACAATTTTATAGTTTTGTGATGATTCTGTAAGAGAACTGGAAGAGTAGAAGTGAGAGAACTTACGTATTAACAGTTTCATCATTGAAATCCTACTAAATGTAATAAAAATAATAGAAATAGAACCCAAGAAAGACAACTGATGTAAGTAAAAACAAATTATAGCTACTGACTGATAGATTCCTAGGCAGTCCTTGTGTAGCAGCCCCATGGCCAAACTTCCTCCTAATTTATTGCTCATTATGATGTCATATAGTGTGAAATACTCCTTTGGTCAGTTGGAGTTGGGTGTCCCAGCTGTGTCTCCCCCCCACTTTCTTGTACACACTAAGCCTACTCACTGGTGGGGTGGTGTGAGAAACAGAGAAAGGTTTTGATGCTGTGTAATCAATGCTCAGCAACAACTAAAAAGGCTATGTATTATCAACACTCATTTTCAGCACAAATGTAAAGCATAACCTCATGTTAGCTTCTATGAAGAAAATTAACACCACCCTGTCCAAAACCTGCACACTCAAATGTATTTTAATTACAGTTCCCTATAGGCCAAACTACAGTATCAAAGTATGTAAGTCTTTCATATTTTTTTGTGTAATGAGCAGAGGCAAAGTCTTTAGCACAAATGGATTACAAGTCCCAATACTAGATGAGAATGCATTAGAACTGCAGCATGTTTTTCTTTTGTTTGACATCCCCTTGTCCTCAATGTTTTTCTAATCCTATTATTTCCTTTCTTCAAAAGTGCAGAATACAGTAGCTGCATCCCTGAGAGGAAAGGACAAACTGACAAGATCACTTGCTGCATTATGCTGTGTTGATAGATCGTTTAAATCCTGCATTTGTAATGCAGATGGAAATAGTTTCTGAGCAAAAGCTGATTAAAGAATTGAGGCAGAATTTTGTATCAAAAAGAAATTGCTTACATAGGCAAAATAAAAAACATTGATGGGGCCAAGTGATTAAGCAAAAAAACCTACCAAACCCCTCAAGTGCTCAAAGCAAAACAATAACATTCATAAAAGCCTCACCAAATACAAGCCCCAGTTGTGGATCATCATAATTCACTCAACTCTATTTATTTAACATGAGGGCAAAGGATTTTAAAATACTCATGCCATGGGATCACATAACATTTAATAGACTTGAACTTCAGTTCTATAAAAGGGAGGAGGCCCTGTGGTGAGAATTACTTTAACACATACTTTAACTAGCTCTGAAGCAGGCTGTGTTTGAAGGAAAACAGTCCAGTGAGTCAGTGTATAAAAAGTTGGCTTCCTTAATTTTCTGTTAGGCACATACATAAGCCGTGGATGTAAATGAGACACTCAAGTCCTAATTAGAGCTAAGCCCTTCCATTCTTTTCACCTTTTGGAAAGTTTGAGCTTAGAGTCCAAATCCTGTATTTTTTGATTAATTGAGTTTCTGTATTGGGGATATTTTGATTAATTCTGGTTTCTGTATTGGGGATATTAGAATTCCAGCCAGATACGGAATGAACTGTTATTAGTCCAGATAGTGATCTGTCTTCTAAGCTGTTGTTTCTGCAGTGCTGTCTACTCTCCACTAACCCATCAATAAAGCTTATTTATTGAATTCAGTCTGTTTTCTCAAATTTTCTTCGGCCTTTCTTTCTTGTCAGTTACCATGAATTATAAACTTTTGTAATAAAGATTTAGTCTTTAATATACCCTTAGCTTATTTAGTGTCATACTCTGAAACACCCCATGGGGAGCTGTATTTTTGCTTCACTTTCTATAAACAGAAATCTGAGTGTACTGTTCAAAGAGAAAGTTTTGACACTGGAGGCAATCTGTGAATTTTAAGCTAATAAGATGGATGTATGACTTCAGCTGCAAAATATGTATTGGAAAGTCCTAATTGAATATGATACTACAAAATCAGTGCTCACTGGAAAAGCAGAGGAGTATAGACTGCTTTAGGTAGCAACAGGGCTGTAATTTTATACACAGCTTTTTGATGATTTGACTGACTGTTAAATACAGATAAGCTGCATATTAATATCAGTGCTTTTTTTTTTTTTTCTGGGAATACAGACATCACAAAGAATCCACCAGCCAGTGCTAAACCAGCAGATATGCAGTAAACTGCCAGAGTGGCAGCCCCTGAACTAAAAACCAGCCATGATGGTTACAGCAGTAAAGTTGTTTCATGTAGCAGTCTGCAGCAGCTCAGCACCTCCCAGCAGAGCAGGTGTGACTGGATTTTGTTCCATCAGAGAGGACAGACTGCATCATCCCCAGGCTGCCTCCTGCCTTGCTTCCCTGTCTGTGTCCTCTTAAGCTGTGCTTCTGTCACCTGGCTTGAAATGCAAACACCAGCTAGGTGTGCTAAGAGATTTGAGGAGACTCTGCCCATTTGAGATTTGAAATTTGAGATTTTTTTTTTTTAATTAAAAGCACCCTGCAAAGGTAGTGTTATGGTCTTTGTTACCTTGGTATCTAAGATCCACATGATATTGATCCTTGTGCCTACCTCTGATGGTGTTCAGTATTTCCTTCCATCACAGACAAAATGCTTCTGGGTAGTGATGAACAGCAAAGCAATAAACTGAATCCAGGTCACAGCCCAGCTTCCTAGCCAGGAGCATGGCCTTTGTTGGCATGCAGCATCACGTGTCCTCCTGGGACTTCAGTGAAATACTGTGATGCTCTCTTATTTTTAACAGTTCTGACCTGAGCTCTGGGAATGTTTCAAGTTCACAGGTATGTGTGATTGAAGAAAATGCCAGAATCTGATTAGGCTGTCAGGATGTATGGTCCTATTCATAAACTAAACAACTAATGTTCTCTATTTCATAGCTAATTAAGAAGCTTCTAGTTTCCAGCCTTAAACATAGCCATAGTTTTTGTTTATCCATTTTTCCCTATGGTTTATTTAAATAGACCCTTTTTCTTAAAAAAATATTTTCTTGCACTGATTGATCAGATGACTGTAGCAGAACTGAATTTGAGACTTTGTAAAACCTTATCCTGAGTATTTTTATGGAGCTGTTATGCAGAATTTATGTAGTCTGATATCTCATACTTCAAAGACACTAGAGATTCTTACAGCTCTACCAACTTTGTAAGTAGGTATTTTACCATTATAGAGTGCAGCATTGGTGCATCCTACCCTTTAGGCCTTTATTTGACTTTAATGTGTTGGCATTTAAAAAATATGTAACCTAAAGCTTAACACAATATAAAATTTCAATGCAGTTTAATATCCATGTCTGATTGAGTGAGTAGAGATTTTTACCTGCTACACTTTCAACATCCAGAGAGATGTCTTGAAAGAAGCACCTGAGATTAGTGAACACTGAAGCTTTGCTCTCTACGAACCATTGTTAGGTCATGGCATAGTTCCATAAGTAGTGGAACTTATGAAAATTATTTTCCTGTGAATTTACATCTTCATATTAATGGACTTTGGTGTCAGTGAAGACACAATCTTATCAAAGCTTTGCTGGCAGAATCTTTTGTAAGAATTTTTGTTTCTTCTTTTCACCACCTTTGAAGTGCCCGGAGTTTGTTTCCAGGTGATCCACAGAATGGTCTTGTCTTCCTATCTGTAAAGGAGGGGTAATTAATTAACATGATTTTAAAAGATTAATGTAGTTTATTAATATTTAATATTCAGAGCTCTTGCCACCCTGATCACTAATTTTAATAATAATTGGTTCTTCACACCGATCATGAAAACTTTTTACAGGTAATAACATAGGATCTAGAAATAAGTAATAATAATATATGACATTAATTGAACCGGAAGAGAAGGTTCCTGTGGTTAGTGTACCCTTGCGGTCACTACACCACTTGCCCACTAGATGGACCCAAGGAGCTCCTTTCTGCTTACGACAGAAGGCAATGGTGAATTACAAGAGGCTTTAAGTATCTACTCACAAAGTATTATTTACCGACTCGTGGGGCTAGCTACAGCTTCAGACAGTACCCAAACGCTTTCAAGGAATTCTGTTACTGTCTTGTCAGCTGCCGAGACAGGCTTCTTCCCAGGCTGCTAGGGAAAGGAGGCAGACAATCTCTGACCTGGTCCTGATATCCCCGGATGATCTGTGTATCTCCAGGACTTCCCATCTTGATAGGAGACTTTCAGGTGTGGGCAGGATGTCTTACAGTGTGCAGTCTCAGCACAGATGTCACACTGGCTATGCAGACCAATCATGTGGAGGCATTTAAAGCCTGTTCCTGGTGAACTCCTGGAAGGCAGTTTCCAGGCAGTTCAGGATACAAGCAGTAAGCAAGCAGGGGTACTAAGGCAGAGCACACTGTGTCACTTGCTTGTCTCCTTTTATCAATACAGCCTGAGACTAATGGGCCTTTGGACACAGAATAGCCAATCAGAATGGCATTTAGCTAAGCTTGACCATATTAGGTGAAGCCATAGGTTTGATTTACCCTTTTTAGGGCAGAACACAGACCTTGCACAAGGCATACACAAGGTGAGTGTGTGTACCGTGTTTACCACAGGATGCAAATGGCCAAGGTCCTTAGACTCAGTGGCTCCAGGTTCTTTGTCCTCTTTCCCACAAGTTGCTTCTCCCCAAGACAGAAGGAGGGAGAGCAGAAAAGCATACCTGGGCAAGCCAGGACATGTGTAATCCTATTTTGGCATGCTTAGGCCTACCATGACACCATCTCCTAATTTAAAAGCATCTTGATAAATATTATTCTTGTGGGGTTTTTTTTGTGTTTGTTTTTTTCTGTTAGCCAGTTACAAGATGGCATACACTAAGATTGTATTCTTATTTCCATCAGCTACTAGCGTAACTACAGTTACTATAGCTGTATTGATGACCAAGGAACTATGATGATTGACAGCACCCAGGATGGATTTCCATACTGTCTAAACAATGCCAGTGCAGGATACTGGAACTTCTTTCTTGCTTAGTATGACTGATGTAGTACATTCCTCAGTGCATGCAGCTGACATACAGTAATCACAAACTTCAAAGAGTTAGTAGGACATAGAATATCTTACATTTGTGTTATTTGACTATTATGACAATGTCAGAACACTAGAATTTTTAAGACTTCTTTTTAATGACTAGAATGGCTACAGACTATATTCTGTGCTTAGACAATTAATTGCCATCACATGCAACTGTGGTAGTGAGAAGGGAATATAATACTCTGAACACATAAATCTCTAATATACTTTTGGTTACTGTTGTTGGTGTTGAGGTCTTACAACTTTAACCTTCTGTTACTAGCAGGGATTATTTTAAATTAAGAAGTATTTCTGGGGAAAAAAGCCCTGACCTATAAAACAGTTCCTTATGGCAGCAGAGATATTATTAGAGTAAGTATTTTTAATAATAAATATAAATATGCAATACAGAACTATACAGTCAATGTAATTCATAGGATGTTTCATAAGAAGGTTTGCTTGATTCTGAATTATTAGTTAAGCCTTCCAGATGTTGGTATTAAAATGCTTAATTCAAGAAATAGTAATATAATACAAGCACACTTGGATCCTGGCTTGGATTCTATATATGCCTTAAGGTGCAGAACAATTTCAAACAATTGGAATGAAGAGACAGTGTAATGAGGAGCCCCTCTTAAATTATGCATTGGTAGTATTCTCGCTCCCAGGATTTATGTGTGTTACAAGAAGCTTGCCAACTGTGCTAAAGCAAAATGGGGTGACTGCAGAAGGTTCGCATGGGGGTAAAACTTTCCTGGCAGAAACCCAGAAAAAAGGGAGAAGCAGACACTGGATTGGGGAGGAAAGAAAACACAGTGAAATGTAAACGTTCTGGTTATACAGATTAAACCATCCCAGGGGCAGGATTTCATGATGTATGATTATCACCTATCTAAATCATGATGCAAACTCATCTGAAGTGTGTGAGATTTTAGCACGCACAAGAGATGCAGGATTTAGCCCCATATGGCTTATTGCTTTGATCTTCAAAGGTCAATTTGGTGTTGCTAAGCCAGTTCTGAGTAAGTCTCCAATTAATTAAGAAGAGAAAACACTTCTGTTCAGAAAAAAATTTGCATCTGCTCAGTGTTACTTTCCTTTTTTTTTTTTTTGCAATACAGAAATTAATGACGGCAAACAAACTAATGTTTCCTGTTGCATTCCTGCTGCCCTTAGAGAACAGTAATAATGCACACTACACCCTCACTAGCTATTCTGACTTCTGCATTGTGTAGCCTCCTTGAATGCCTACAATAATAGATATAAGTCTAGCCTGTAGAGAACTCTCTTGTCTGGTAGAAAGAAATTAGTTTACACTTAGCTTTTTCTTTTTTTTTTTTTATTGCATCTTTCTTGTAAACTATGCTCCAAAACACATTATAGAGTAAGAGCAGCAACAAAAAAGAAAAAAAAAGTAAAACAGGGAATAAGAGCCATAGAGAGAAAATGGAATCTGAAAGGAAATAGTATGTTAATGAGATAGGATATCAATTTCACATGACAGAAAAGGCATTCACACATAGAAATAATAACCTTAAGTGAAGAAGCAGAAAGGCCCATGTTAGATGAACTGTGGGAAAAGAGAAATAATAATGCCTTTAACTTAACTTGCTGTATGAATAAGTAAGCAAAAATCTTTTGAAATCTGGAGACCAAATTCATCAGTATCTTTCCACTGCTTTACTATGTTGAAATGGTTGTTCTATAGCATCAGAAAGCAACAATATCCTAGTCGTCTTGATCTACATGTGAAGTAATACCACTTTTCACAGACAGGAAGAAGAGGTTATGGTTTTTCAGAGCTGCTTATGGGTCAGCTAGAAACATATCTTCAATTTTGTCATTGGAATGAGACTACAAAACCACTTCTTTCCCTATAGGTCACTCTCCCAATTGGCTTTGCATGTTAAGTGAACGAAATAGAGTTCTATTAACAGATATGCTTTGCATGTTATGAACTGAGAGGTTGCATTTTGTTTATGTCACACTGCAGAAAATTTAGACATTTATAAAGCCTCTGTAGGAATTCCCTTGCAGTGCAATTCAACTTGAAGTAGTGGCCTGAACAATAAATGCTGCAGATTTGACTCAATCAGCAGAGGACTTATGTGCATGCTGTTTCAGATGTATTCAGAGTGCCACAGATGCCAGCAGTGCCTGCATGTTCACATACTGGGAAAAGATCAAATAAGAAAGTCAGTTTGAGATTTATGATAATACTACTGCTGTAGACTTCTGAAGGAATGGTGCAATGTGTCCCTAATTTTATGCTTGAAAAAGGAAAATTTTAAGCTAGGAAAAAATATCGTGGGGTGTTCTGTGTAATCGAGACCTTTGGTTTTCTTTGCCCACAAAATGTATGGGGAGGATTAGAGGAGATCTAGGTAGATTAAAAAAGAACATTAACTATTTAACGGAGTTCAACTGGTTGCTGTAGCTGATGTGATTTACTCCCAAGTATTTCAGTGAAAGATTTTGTGTGCTTCAAGTAAGCATTTACCAAAAAGATTTGGCTGCAGAAGGAATTTGCTAAATATTATTATATAAATTGTTGTTAAAATACTGAAATGGAGTAAATTCAAAGATAAATTTGATCTTGGTTCAGTGAGTTCCTTGGGTGCTGGTCCCTTCCTTTGTATACTGTATATTTCCCAGGAATCTAGGGGTATAAAATAAGTTCGCAAATGCAAGTCATTTTATATGATATGACTGTTATAATGATGAATCAAAGGTAATTTGATTTGTATGGCATTTTTCCACACACCTACTCATCTCAAGAAAGGAGAAACTTATGTGCCTTTCCACCTACGTAGCAACACAAGGCCTGATCTTAGATAAAATAAGCTCCTAGTGTGGATAGAGTTGCTTGAAGAGATATATTTATCGTGCTCTAAGTAAATTTGAAAGAAACACTGCAGAAAATATGCCCTGTCCCAACGTTGGGTTCAGAAATACTGAAGTGTCTAAACCTATTCTTATACTTCCTTTTCAACTAGCATCAACAGACCAGTATTGTATTTTTAGCATAAAACAAGCAAATAGCATTATTTTCTTTATGATTTTTCATACCGGCAGCTTCTTTTTTCCTGTCATTAGTTGCTCTAAGTTATGATGAACCCAAAGAAAACCTTTACTTAAAGAATGTGGTCTTACTTTAAACCTCCTTTCTTTAAAATACAGTTCTGTGACAAGTGTTTTCTGTTATTACATAACAGGCTTTTTCACTGAAGTACAGATGGTAGAATTTGGCCCTAACTTCAGAGGACTATAGTTGCATATTATATTGTAGTTGTTTATAAAGTGATTATCTCAGACATGAGTGTATGCTGCAGTACTTGACCTAGGGATCTCAAATGCAAGTGAACTCATTGCTGATGTCAAGATTTGAGGCAGCCTGGGTTGCAGAGGTCATGCACTGGTGGAGTTTGCAGTCCTACATGGGACAGGCAAGTGACAGAGTCAGGACTCTAAATTTTAGGTAGGCGAACTTCCAGCCGCTTAAGGAGTTAGTCAGTAGGACCCTCAAATATCCTCAGGGACAGGGGAGCAGAATAGAGCTGGCAGACCTTTAAGGACACTATAATTAGATGGGAAGAGCTCTCAGTCTCCATATGTAAAAAATCAAGTAAGGATGGGAAGTGGATGGGCATGACTGAAGAGAGACCTGTTCATCAAAAAAAAAAAAAAAAAAAAAGAGCAAGAGGGAACTTCACAGACAGTGGAAGTAGGGACAGATGACCTGGAAGAAGTATAGGAACACTGCCCAGTTGTATACCAGCAGTCCTGGCTAACTGGGGAGGTCCCAGCTGACTGCAGACTGGCAAATGCAATGCCTATCTACAGGAAGGGTGGGAAGGAGGACCTGTGGAACTACAGTCCTGTCAGTCTGGCCTCAGTGCCAAGAAAGGTCATGAAGCAGATCGTCTTGAGTGCTGTTATGCAGTATGTGCAGGGCAACCAGGTGATCAGGCCTAGTCAGCATGGGGTCATGAAGGGCAGGTCCTGCTTGAGAAACCTGATCAGCAGTGACCAGCAGGATGAGTGAGATGATTCTCCTCTCTGTTCTCATGAGATCCCACCTTGAGTACTGTGTCCAGTTCTGATGCCCCCAGCACAAGAGTGATATGGAACTGTTGGAGGAGATCCAGAGAAGGCCATGAGCTCCTCCCCCATGGGGGACAGGCTGCAAGAGTTCAACCTGGAGAAAAGGTGGCACCAGGAAGACCTTATAGTGGCTGTGCAGTACCTCAAGGGAGCCTACAAGAGAGCTGGAGAGGGACTGTTGACAAGGCCTTGTTGTGATAGGATGAGAGGGAATGGATTTAAGCTTGAGGAGGGGAGATTTAGACTGAATATTAGAAAGAAAGTCTTCACAGTAAGGGTGGTGAGACACTGGAATGTGGACTGGAAGCCCAGGGACGTGAACTTCAGTAAAGTCTTTGACACAGTCTCCCACAGCATCCTCCTGGAGAAACTGACTGCTCATGGCTTGTATGGGTGGATGCTTTACTGGATGAAATTGGCTGGCTGGGCCCAACAGTGGTGGTGAGTGGAGATAAATCCAGTTGGTGGTTGGTCACAAGAAATGTTCACCAGGGTTCAGTTTTGGGGTCAGTCTTGTTTAATATCTTTATCAGTGATCTGGATGAGGGGATTGAGTGCACCCTCAGTAACTTTGCAGATGTCACTAAACTGAGTGTTGACCTGCCTGAAGGTAGCAAGGCTCTGCAGAGGCTGGATTGGTGGGCCAAGGTCAATTGTATGAGGTTTAACGAGGCCAAGTGCCAGTTCTTGCACTCGGTTCACACCAACTCCATGCAATGCTACAGGCTCGCAAGAGTGTCTGGAAAGCTGCCTGGCAGAAAAGGACCTGGGGGTTCTGGCGAATGGCCATCTGAACATGAGCCCACAGCATGCACAGGTGGCCAAGAAGGCCAACAGCACCCTGGGCTGTATCAGGAACAGTGGGACCAGCAGGAGTAGAGAAATAATCATGCTTCTGTACTCAGCATTGGTGAGGCCACTCCTCAAATAGTGTGTGCAGTTTTTGGCACCTCACTACAGGAAGGATA
>WBNM01042475.1:90945-122618 GCA_013399055.1 Ramphastos sulfuratus | reverse complement strand
AATGGGTTGGACTTGATGGTCTTTGAGGTCTCTTCCAACCTTGGTGATACTGTGATACTGTGTGATACTGTGAAGATCAAGTGTCATATCTGGAATAATCTCATAGGACAGAAGCAATGGAATGGATCGTGATACAGCTTTTTATGTGGTCTTCTGGCACAGATAAGACAGCAAAGAGCACTATTCTTTGAAAACATACCAGTGTAAAACACTTAATTGAAATATGCTTATTACATAGTCTTTCTGCCAGGGAGTTTGTCGTGTGCACTAGACTGAAAACCCTCATAACCAGCTGAAATGTAAATGTTTGGGTTGAAGTCCTTCATAACATTGGGACTGGTAAGCCAAAAAAACAAAAGACAAGAACAAAATGCCATGACTTGGCATGACTGCTGTCAGAATAACATCCAAAAGAAAGATTAAACCATAAATTGCTACAGTGTGTTCTACTTCTCCAGTTACATTTTCAGTGTATTTTGGGTAGTCACTTAGGACCAATGAACTTGTGACAAAGAAACAGTGGTGACTAATAGATTCTCTAGCAGGTGGTATACATTTGAACTTTCCAGCCATCAGGCAATAACTGCACGCACAGAGCTGTGAACAAAAAGAACATCTGGAAGCTCCAAAGGCCTTTTATTAGAAGAAAACCAACCAACAAACAAAAGACAGACACAAAATGAAGATTCGTGTAGCTTTCATTGTGGAAATATAGCTGTAGATGTGGACTCTGAATATGTCAAGGCAGGGTAAATCATGTGCTGCAAAGTAATGAGAAATCTCTTGCTGTGTAATGGGAGCTGTGAAAAGTATATATGTAGCTTGAGAAGGGATACCAGATTGGTGCTCCTTAGTGATTCCTAGTGTTGTTAACAGTGCACCATTAACACAGGCACAGAAGCAAAGAAAAACACTTTAAAATGTGTAGAGGAGCATGTTCTCGTGACACCAAAAGTTAGGTAGGTTATTTAATTGAAATCCTTGCTTACCACGCTTCAACTAGCACAGCACTTGATTTCACAGGATGCGAAACTGTTGCCACATGAGAACTGTACCTGCAACACGAGCCTAACAGAAGTCCTTGAAACTGTGCAAATCCAATCCAAACAAAGCCAGAAAATTGAACTATAAATTAGTGCATGATCCAAGATGGTGTTTAAGGCATAAATACCTTGTAAGAGCAAAAAGTAAGCATCAACAGGAATTAAGTATAAAGCAAGATGCCCATGTAGATTCTGCAAGTCTAGTGACTAGAGAGGAGCAACTAATCAAAAAGAAGAGATCAGTAAGAATCAGGATGGTTATCTGCCTCAGTTTTCACCACCACAGCAGCAAGCAATTCACTGTCTCTTCTCCCTTACAGTCATAATGAGGTGCTCCTGGAGGAGATGATAGAATAGGTGCTGGAGCAAATTCATTACTTACACTCCTTAGGCCCTTCCTACTCTGAACTGATTGACTAAGTTTGTCACAAAAGGAGCGGTCACTTTTCCAGAGGGCTGGAAAGCAGTAGACATTTGCAAACATTTTATTTCAAAAGTGATCAAAGGAACTACAACTAATACTTCAGACATGGCAATTTGGACAAGCTGATCATGAGGCACAAAAGGCCATCAGCTATGGACCTGGCTCACAATCCTCACTGGTGATGTAAAACACTGCAGCAGATCATGGTCTGCAGCTCCTGTTGACCCCTAAATGGCATCCCAGGACTTGATAAAAGATTTATTAGACAGTGCCACAGCTTTTATTCCTAGTGACTCAGAATGTAAGAACAATGAACTCAAGGGGAAAAAAAAAAAAAAAAAATTAAAATCTTCTTTGTACATCTGAGAAACTGCTCAAGCAATTTTCTGATGTTAGAACTCCTGAGAGAACCTAGCAACCACACATCAGCACCTGGTGACATGGCCTGGCCTAGGCTTTTTCATGTGTGGATATGGAGAGACTGGACCAGGTACAGAGTTAATCTGATAAACACAGTCAATCTTTTTCAGAAACATGCACCCCCATAGATCAGGGATCATTTAACCAGCCTAAGGTAAGGACCTAAATTAAGATCAAGCTCTTGAAATGCCTATTTCTCTTCACTCACATCAAAGAGAATTGTCTAAAGAGTAAACATCTATAACTCAAGCACTTACTATTAAGCAATGTGAATCTTACTATGAGGCATCTGAATCTGACTATATGAATCAAGAGGTTGTAACTTCCAGAGCTGGCTCCAGTGCTGATCACTATGCATTAGAGCTTGTAACTTCCAGAGCTGGTTCCAGTGCTGATCACTATGCATCGTTTCCTCCGTTTACATACCTGCAGTCATAGTTACAAACAACACAATCTTTCTGCAACATTTAATCATAATAAAGATTAGTTAGTGCATGTGGTTAACAGCAGTCTTGCAGAGAAAAGAGGTTATTAATCAAGTCTAACATTTAAAACAGGTCTCTCTATTGTGCTTCAGCTATAGGAAAGCACATCAAGCAACAAAAAGCAGAGGAGCTGCGGGCACGCCATCAGCAACTACCAGTACATGTTTGCTCTATGTCTATGGCAACCACCTTATTGTTGGCATCTCTATGCCTAATACATGCCCTTGTTTTAAAGGTTTACATTGTCACCAGTGGCTTGCCAGTCTTCAGACTCCTGCCACTAAGTGAAGGCATCAGCTCTTTTTAACCTGACCTCCTTCATTCAAGTACTTGTTGGATCTTTGTGCTGGTTTGAGGCTAAGTGGAATATTTTACTGAGAGAAACGAAATCCTTAACTGTGAGAAGAAAAAAAACCAGCAGTAACCTATATCACTCATTCTTCTGCTGAGAAACACAACTAGTCAAAATATAGATAAGACACTCACTTCTCACACACTTCTTAGTTCTCAGTTCTGCTCCTTTCTCTCTGGCGGTCTGTGGTTGCTTTCTGCCTTAAATCTAATCCCACCTAACCCTTTATTTCCTCTAAACTTCTTGTCATCTTTTTCTGACATCTCACCTCAGATCTCTCCAGATTTATCACATGAGATATAAGGGGATTGATCTGGTTATTTCTGAAGGGAGGGAAAGAAGGGGAAGGGGGGAGAAGGTTTGGGTCAGGAGCTTCCTGGTGATCTGATTGTTTTGGGAGGGATTTTGTGTTTCTGTATTGCTTATAACTTGTATATAACTGTATATTGTGTATATATATGCGCTTGTAAATTGTGCTAAGCTGTAAACATAGCTTCATTCCTTAACTTCCAGATGTCTGAGTCTAGTTTGGGTGATTTCATTGTGTGTGGGGGACGGGGAACCCCCAAACCATCACACTCTTCCTAGTGAACCCGTCCATCTTTGCTTGGTGACAATTCGAACCTCTGAGTTCTTTGAATGGGAGGAAAATCTTAAAAATATTTAAGAATGATTTCAAAACACTAGGATATCTTTGCTGAGCTAATAAATACTGAGCTGATTTTCCAGAAGAACCAGACAAAAAGGCAATGTACATATGCAGTCAGTGGCGAATGCATTTTTCACATATGGCCAAAAATGGTATTTCATATTCTCATTTCAGGTCCAATTAAGAACGATTCTAAAGCTTGCTCTTTTTTTTTAATCTTTTTTTTTTTTAGTGGAAAAAGTGAATAATCTTGGGAGGGGGGATTAATTAAATACTCTGGGAAGAGGCAGGAAACCGTCCTTGCATGCCTCTTGCTACTTGTGACCCCTAAGAACAGGGTGATAACAGTTGGAAAGATAGTGATAGTGGCATTGCATTTTTTAAGTTCATTTGCTTGGATTTGGGAGGGTATTTGCTTGTGACTGTTCACAGAATGCTGTCACTTGTCCTGTGAGAGAAGTAGAGAAGAAACAGGCCTGGGGTACACTAAATTTTTTTTTTTAAATGTTCCACTCAGGAAAGACAAAAGCAAGCCAGAAATCTGCCAGTTTAGAGGCAATACAGGTGGAACTCTTTGCAAATGTAATAATTTGTACAAGTTTTTTAGTAGTATTTGCTAAAGATGTTTGATAAACAAGAGTTGGTGTCTTGTTTTGAGCATGGATCAGTAAAGCACAACTACCCAGAAGATTCAGCTTATCCAGAAAAAGGAGAGTCCTAACCACAACATGTGTGTGTACTTCCATAGGTTGCTTACATTGCCAGTGAAACTTCTGTGCCAAGAATTTCCTCCTAAGAGATCTCTAATACACTGCATTATTAAAAAGAGATGTTTTCCTCTTCAGGATTTTATGTTAATGTGCAGAATCTTCAACAAAATGGAAACCACAAATCTAATTACCTCTTTTCATATAAGAGCAATCTGATGGCTCAGAGAAAAATAGGATTTTCCTGAATTAAAATACTATAGGACTCTGTAAACACTACTGATATATCTGAAACCATAAAGAATAAAGATGTTATTATCTTAAATAATGTTCAGGCTAAAAATACCTTCTTATTATCAAGTACTTGCAGAGAGAGAGAGAAAATTAATAGATATATTCTCTTAACAATTCATTATTATTATTACTGTTGCTGTTTTTACTGCTGCTATTGCTGAATTGTTATTCCTGCATCTGTTTTAAACCACAGCCAGGAATGAGGTTTCACTGTAATTTGTATAAGTGATCCATAAAATCTGCATACTAGATTACTGTTGCTGCAATACATTAGAGTTTGCATGAAGTGGGACACTTCACATAGCATGTTTGCTCGAAGGATTACGGAAGAGGTCCCAGCACTAAAGTATGAGCAAGCCTCCCAGTCTCAGCTGCAAAGTGACCAGATGGGACAGCTTGCTGGGAAATGATTTCTTTCAAAGCTTTTCAGTCATTAAACAAACTATGTATATTGTACACTTGTACTAAGCTGGAAAAATAGAAATCTCTCTGCCTGTCTCAATGCACACCACGAGAATAGTGTCTGGGGTGTCAGTAAAAGCAGGGTCTTCTCAAGAGCTTAACAAATTTTTGTGCTGTTGGTGAAATCCCCTTTCATCAAATATGTCTTCCAACATGGGCTGCTGCCACACACACCTGAGTCCTGCTGTCTCCACTTAGGCTGGCATCTGGTGTGTGTTGCACTCTGTGGTGGGAGGCTGTAGAACAATCAAATTCCTTCCATACAGAGGTAGGCCAGGGCCATGGCAGTTTAAAAGACCTTCAGTCTCCACAGCAAGAAATACAAGGAGAGAAAAAAAGCAACGTGGTTCCTAAACATCGTAACTCTGGTACCAATATCTCAAATGGCTGCATATAGTAAGCCCTGTTTTATTTTCTGTATCACTCAGCTTTAGGTCATATAAAACTCCTCAGATCTAGGTCATATAAACACCTCAAATCCCTCATAATACTCATGAACACTGCTCTGAGACAGGTAAATGACATTTCTAGTTCCTGGGTAGAAAAGCTGTAGTATGGATATGGGAACCATGCAGACAGAATGCGGAAAGATTGAAGCTGCAGTGACTTTGTCAGCCTACTTATCTCTTTGAAGTCCAGAATCCTCAGGCTGCCTACTGCCAACTGCAGTGTTGGTTTAGCTCCTAAGGGTGCAAAATGAATCTCCACTCCATGTGTAATGCTTCTGAATGAGAGTCTGTTTCTGTTTTGTCTCCAAGCTGGTACAGAGACATCTGCATTATCACAGATACCTGCTTCACCCAGGTTTTCCTTCTCTCTGTGTGCACCAAAAAACTGGCAGAAAAGCCTGAGGCAAATAGAAAGACCCTTGCTGACTTGCAAAGCTGGAGATGAGCCCACCCTGGAGGTGGATCCCACCTGCATGTGCAGAGCTGAGCATACAGGCAGAATGCACTCTGCCTTGGCCGTGCAAACCTGGGCTTACCACATGTGGTCCTCTCTGAGAACAAACCCATCCATGATTGCAAAAGCAGCTGCTGCTGCATTCTGCAGTGACCAGCATCAGAAAGGAAGCAAAAACTGGAGAAATTACAAGAATTTTCTTAGGAGTTTTTTGATGTGCTCCTCAAACAGCTTCAGCATAATTCATGTTGAAGCTGAGGATGCAGACATGTCTCCCAACAAATGCAAAGGAAATATTTAGAGCACAGCCCAGTGTCCAGCTGGTATATTGGAAATGTTTAACAGACATCACCGTTGTGTCCTTCTGGTTTCTTTGCAAGGCCTTGGCAATGCTGTCACTGTCTGAATTACTGCCTGTGTTCTAAAAAAAAAAAACCAACAACAAAACCAAAACCAACAACAACAAAAAACCAAACCAAACCAAAACAAAACAAAAACCAAAAAACAAAAACAAAAAAACAAACCAAGCAAGCCTTAAGGGATGACAGTCCCTAGTCTAACTATTATTAAATATGTTTGTTTTTTCAGTCTCTTGGACTGCATCAAAAGAAATGTGTCCAGCAAATTAAGAGAGGTGATTCTGCCATTCTACTCTGCACTGGTAAGACCTCACCTGGAGTACTCTGTCAAGCTTTGAGGCCTCCAGCACAAGAAGGACATGGACCTGCTGGAGTGGTTCCAGAGGAGGGCCAGAAAGATGATCATAGGGCTGAAGCACCTGTCCTACAACAAGCTGAGAGAGTTGGGATTGTTCAGTGTGGAGAACAGAAGGCTCCAGGGAAGCCTTATAGTTGCATTTCAGCATCTGACAGAGACTGACAGGAAGGCAGGGGAAGGACAGTTTAGAAGGGTTTGTAGTGATAGGATGAGGACAATGGTTTTAAACCAGAGTAGGATAGATTTAGGTTAGACATATAGAGGATGTTCTTCACAATGAGAGTGGTGAAGTACTGAAAAAGATTGCCCCAATATGTGGTTGAGAACCCATCCTTGGAGACATTCAAGACCAAACTTGATGGGCCTCTGAGCAATCTTACCTAGTTGAAGATGTCCCTACTCACTGCATCTAGTTGAAGGTGTCCCTTCCAACCTAATGCATTCTGTGATTCTGTGACACTATCTGCAGCGTAGAAATCAAAGGTTCTCTGTAGCTACATCTCCACACTCTCTTCAGGTCCTCAGTTCACCTCTGTGTTTCCATTTCTTAACCAGGCATCCTCCAGTATCCCTCTATACTGGACATCCAGATAGTTTCTGACACAGAAGAAATAGTGAGAAATTTTTCTTGATGATGAAACTCTACTGACCTGGAAGTGTTCATCTTAACCATTGACAGAGAAAATATTCAGGAAAACAGCAACAAATCCATTGCTGGCAACCTGGGTCACGCTAGAGGTACAGCATCCGCTCTTCACAAAGATGATATGTTGGCTCTGGTCCTTACCAGACCCAGAGGCAAAGAAACTATCAACAAGGATGAAACAAAGTTAATTAAACATATCAGCTGAGAGTTGATCCCTGCTTCCTCCCTGGAGGTGTTCAAAACCAGGCTGGATGAGGCCTTGAGTAACCTGTGCTAGTGGGAGGTGTCCCTGCCTATGGCAGGGGGTTGGAACTAGATGATGCTTGAGGTCTCCTTCCAACCTTACCATTCTATGATTCTATGATTCTATGATCAGAAAAAATCATCTTCACTTGGAAGCCAGTCATGAGGAGTCAGAAGTACTCCACATACCTGTTTCTTAATCTCCCTTTTTTCTCCTGCATGACTATAAACAAATCTATAACATTCAGCAATAAAGTTTTGCTCTGTTTGAAACCTGATTAGAATAGACGTGAGAAATAGTTGCCAGTGACACCTGAACTGCAGTGCATTCTAAGCAAAAATGTGATACAAGAAGGAGACGGAGAGAAGGGCAAAGAATCCAAATCCTTCTGTTTGCTGGCAAGTGAAAAGGCAGCAGACGTCTTCATAAAACAGTTTTCCTCCTCCTGGGCTGACACAGTGCTGTCGGATCCAAAGGGCACAACCACTGACTGTGCTGCCTGACATGCTTCAGCAGGGAGAAATGTTGCAGCCTGTGTTTGGCAGGGTGATTTGCTGTCAGAGATTTCATAGCCTTGGGGTGCAATTACCAAAAGTTCTGGCGCCTGCCGCGTTCAATCTGTGTTTAGGTAGAGTCGATAGGCTGGTGCCCAAGGGATATGTAACTAGAGGCAGGAGAGCAGGAGGATGAGACCACATGACTGCCATCCTGTCCTACACAGGGAGAGTGAAGGCAGCACCAGGATGTGGGTGTGATACAGGGGCCATGGAGCAGGCAGGGGAAGTGGTGGGTCAGCTCTGGCCCAGGTGGCTGCTAAGTCCCACTATCTGCTTGCAGTGCTGGGAGAGAGGGGCTAAACATTGAACATATGGGAAAAGGCCAGCCTGAAGGTAGCAGAAATGGAAGAGAGGAATGGGAACTGGCAACCTTCCAAGGGAAGAGATTTTAATATAGGACTTTTGTTTTATTCTAAGGGCTTTGATCCTCTGGAGGGAAATGGATAAGGAGACTGCAGGGATTCCAATGGGTTCTATCCACATGGAACAAGTTGTCAGCCCATCCATCCCAGCCACTGGGATCAACAGGCTTGGTTCTCACTGCACACCAACAGAGGAAAGAGCCTTTGAAGTTAAAGGTGGAGCTGTGCTTGCCCTAAACTGGCATATCACTGGGTTGTACTAACATGAGATTGGTCAGTGTCTTTATTTTTACATGGTCAGATATAGCTAGTCCACTAAGGTTCTGTCAGCTACCTCAGCCTTTTACAGGGGTAAGGACTCTCAAGAAGACATGAAGACAATGCAGCTTACTTTGCTGTAAAGCTACAATGAGGCTTGGCTTTATTTTACACCCTGAAAAGTGGCCTCAGGACCGAGCTAATTCCACTCAGTGCTGTGTTCAAGTTCTCTGTCCCGCTGTGCACAATTCTAGGCTCATTTAAAATCACTCAGCAAGTAACATATCATAATATGTATCAAATAGATTTTTAATCTGAGAGTCTGAAAAATCAAATGAGAAAAATCATGTAGTTCAGTTCCCTTGCTTATGAAACCTCAGTAGAATATTTTTTTTTCTCTGCAATCTATGCAGAGGAAAAAAATAGAAACGGCAGATGATTTTTTTTTTTTAGACTTCCTTTACTGAAACACTGATGAGTGATGTTACTAAATATAAAGGTGGATCTCTGTAGTGGACACATTAACAGGTTGCCAAGTATTATGAGGCAAAAGTGTCTATGCAGAGCTGCAAAGAGCAGAAGATAATGAGAACTTTGGAATCAGAAAGAGGTGATCAGTGAGACCATGAGTCAGTAGTCACAGTACATGGAATCAGAGCCAGCACAATCTGGAGGAATCAAAACAAACGCTGCAGTAGTTTTGGAAGGAGAAGGCTGGCAAGCATAGCTTTACCTGGACAAGATGAAATGCAGCAGATGGGAAGATCCTGAGAGGGAGAGAAACTCAAAGGTGGAAATTTAAGCCTCATGGTCTTTGGAAGTCAACCAGGAAACTGAGAAAAGTCGATGGAAAGTGTATGACAACAGCAGTGGCTTCCCCTTACACATACACCAAGCCAATGTAGCAGTATGCAGAGACTTGAGAGACTGAACTGAGTGGATGAATAGCTGCTTGTTGCTCATGGAATTTGCTGGGAGCTGGGGTGGGCAGCTACCTCTCTCCTCCCTGGCGCTAGGAAGCTTCTTCCTGTGAGAAGCTCTACTCACTGTGAAACAATGAACACAGTGGACATTAAGCTGTGTCCCAAAGTGCCATGTCCACACATTTCTTGAACACCTGGAAAGGGAAGTAGAGCAGTGCCCAATGCACCTTGATGGGCATCCAAAGCATGAAAGGAGAGTCATAGAATCATAGAATCATAGAATGGTAAGGTTGGAAGGGACCTCAAGGATCATCTAGTTCCAACCCCCTGCCATAGGCAGGGACACCTCCCACTAGTACAGCTCACTCAAGGCCTCATCCAACCTGGCCTTGAACCCCTCCAGGGAGGGAGCAGCCACAACCTCCCTGGGCAACCTGTTCCAGTGCCTCACCACCCTCACTGCAAAGAACTTCCTCCTGACATCTAGTCAGCTTTCAGGAGTCAGCCTTCTTCAGCATGGCTTTCCCTCCAAGAACAGTAATGAAAGCAAGCAGTCACAGGAGTCACCAAGATGGACTCCCTGCATCCCTGCATCCACTTTGCATTGCTTTTCTCCTTTACTGTGAGTTGAGGGCAAGGCACTCAGGCAAATTTACTACAGAGAGCAAATCAAGAGGAAGGTAGAATAAAATGACTGAAGGAAGGAAAGTTATTAACATGCCAATCAATACAGATAAGTTGAGGGGCAAAGGGAATCTGTGTTTAATTCATTTAAGAGTGAAGATGTGAGGACCAGATCTGACAAGAATTTTAAGAGAGAGACAATGTCTGTGTGAGTGTTATTTGTGTTTCCATGCTTCAAAATGGCAACAAGGGAGAGTGGGACACACTGCTTGACAAAATGACTTTTCTCAACACCTTTGAGGTGCCTGTTGATGCATATCCTTCCACTCCGGAGTCCATACGGCACTCCAGTTCACATAATTGGAAAATTATCTAGCAGGGATTTTAGGAGGAAATTTTATTTCCAGTTTAGGGCACTTAAGCTGCATTTATTTGCCAAGTAGTGTTGACTCCTGATTTTTATGTCAAAGAGTTTTGGGTTTTTCTTGTTTTGCTTTTTTTTTTTTTTTTTTTCCCCAAAGCAAGCCATAAAAGTAGATTCCTTAGTCTCTCTTCTCAGTAGACCAAGCAAGCAATACAGCACTCCAAATCTGTCATAAACTGAGGTGGTATTTCTTCTGAAAAATCTGGTGTTAAAATATTGACAGCACAAGGTTGCTTTAACATTGCTTATTCCAAACAAAAAGAGAGGCAGACATGAGAAGATTAAAAGACTAAAAACAAAAGTGTATTTTGGTTTCCCACATAATACAAGATATGCAGTTGTGTTTGCAGAGGATTGACAGGATGAGGATTTGCTGAACTAGGAGCAGCTGTCATAGCAACCACATCCAGGCTGAGAACTGGTGTCAAGCCAGACATCACCTGGAATGAAATTTCCCTGCTCAGAGGAACATTGTTATAGAAGAAAAACTTTGGAATCTATTGCCTAAGACACATTCATAAAACCTGGGGGATACAGGCAAAGTCCCTAACAGAAGGCACTAGTGCTTCATGGAGAGGGCAATGGTTTGAAACAAAGACCTGGCTCATAGGCCTAGTTCTGCCTTTAACTTCCATCAGTCAAAGGCAGCTCTTGGCAAGACTACATGAATGTCTGCCTCATTTTCCCTCTTTCTCAAATGTGGAGAACCATTTGCCACCTTCACAAGATCCATTGACACCTGTCAGTGACAGAATGCAGTACATGATAACATGAGCCCCAGGAAAGATGCCCAAGCTTCATGAATGACTTCTAGTTTTCTAGAAGATGCATACAGGGACATATATTTAGTGAACTCCTCTGCTGCCCTTGTGTGGTGGCTTTTGTATGGTCCCCCAGTGTAGCAATAAGAGCTTCCAAGCAGTGACTGCAAAGTAGGTTGAATTGCTGCACATCCTCTGTTTAACAGCACAGGGAATTTCAAGGACCCAAGTAGAGCTGCTTTCAGCATGGACTGCCTGTGCTAAGTGAGACAGAAAGAAAACCATGAGTTGGACACCGCTCCCCAGCACCCATCTGCACCAAATCCACCAGAGTGTCATGCCCTGGAAGGGAGCAGGGCAGGAAATGGATGGCTCTGGTGACACATGCCATAACAAGGCTTTGCTCATGGCAAGAGATGCTGGCACTATGCCCACCAGTGAACATGCCTGGATACTGTGGGAACAAAACTAGCTAGAAATCAGTATGCCTCTCTAGCTCTAGCCATGCAAGGTCTCACATTTTTACACACTGTCCTGGCCATGCTTGTAGTGGTGTGCAGCTCTTGAATCACTATGGGTTCTATCAGCCTGTGCTCACTTTCAATTTGCATGCTCTGATCCTCTTACAATACCAAACAGAAATACATATTTGAATAGTGCTTTGTCCAGGCTAGCTAATTTCACTTCTCAGAGTGCACATGCCCAGAGCTGTTAATCACTGTTCAGAGATGTCTTGGTGCTTTTCATTTAGTGCCTTCAATTTAGCATAGCTGAGAGTATAAGACACTCTTAAGACATCTAGTTGCTTCCCTTTAAGTTCAGCCCCTTCACATTGAGAACAGAAATGTTGTCATTGTGCTGAACTGTAGAATGCTAAGAATAACTGAGCACTTTGTCACCAGCAGTAACACTGTGGAAGGCAGTCCAATTTTCTTCTTGTTTCTCCCAGGTTACTCCTTCATTGCTAAATCTCCCTAGTGTGTCCCTTCATCATGTTCAGTTATTTTTAGATGCCTCTTCTCCACAGGCAGTTGATCCACAAATCAAACAAAGCTATGGAGTCTCCCAGTGTTATGATTTTCAGAGGCTTAGGTTTGAACCGAGATCAGAAGACAGTTGAGAATCCCTTGACTTTTTTCATTAGGCATGGCTCGCAAGAGGGAGCCCATGCTGTGTCTGTAATCCAAAGTTTCCTTAAGAAACCTGAAGGTCTGTCAAGTCCCAGAAAAGAAACATCCTCACACCTAAGGAGCAATGGGACCCATCATCCTAAAGCCAGATTTTTGTATTTTGTGCAAAAAGAATCAAGGTTTCTACTTGATTATGGCTTTAATATTGGTAAAGTAATCTGCAACAACCTTGAAATGCAGTAGCATGTCTGATATGTTTATGGTAATTTTCTGTTTCCCTTGTATTAATTTTCAATACAGCTGAGTACTAAGAAGCCAAGAGATGAGGGAAAGTCATCACAATACCCTTCAGTAACTTGAGGTGACATTGTTTTCTTACAAAACAAATTGCTTATCATAGACTCCATTACTCAGGAGACAGTAAACAGGTTCCACAATAAATGTCTCTCAGACACTAAAAACATCTCCAGGACATTTATCAGCCTCACTTGGTTTTTTTGGGAATGTTTTTTATGCAAATACGTCTAAATTCATAGACTATACTGAGCAACACAGTTGTGTCTTTTTCCTTTGTTAAACCATTAAGAAAATGTTAAGTGGTTACAGCTACTGGTGTGGATCCAGACAACTGAATTAGTAAAGATTGACAAGCAAATGGGTGAAAAGCTAGATGTAAGTAGGCTGTAAAAAAAAAAAAAAATATGGTAATATGGAAAATGTTACCTCCTTTTTTTGGAGGATGACTTCTTTATACTATGTCCTGAAGATCAGCTGGCAGTTAAGGCAGTTAAGGCGGCAGTCAGGGTCCAAATCTATTGCCTTAGCAACTTAGCTGCTAGCACTATGAGAAACGCTGTCCAAGATGTGCAGAAATGTTCCTAATGACTTCTTTTTATTTGTTCATGGTTTGATGACCTACAGTCATCAGGTGCCAGGTACTTGGCCTCTCTTTAAGCCCATGATGTAAAGGAGAAAAAGATCTGTAAGTTACCACTGTTCTTGAGATCTCTCCCCATCCAGAGTGTTGGATCTAGTTAAAGCACATCACAAGGTCAGCACAGTGGAGCAGTACTTGTGCTACATGAAAACTGGACAGTTTAAAACCACCTACCCTAGAAGCTGGGCTGTAAATTGCTGTATATCTTCAGCAATGCACTTAAGGACTGTCAGCACCTTCACTCTGCATTGCTATGAAAGTTAAAAAAATAATGTTCAGATTGACTGAAATGGTTCCAAGCAGTTCAGAACATTTTATAATTGTGCTGAAGGCAGCTCTGAATGGTCCTGCTGTCTTAGTGGCACTGAGAAAGGAACAGGCTGCTTTGCTGCTAAGTACATTTGCTTCTTCACTGTTGAAATCATCTGTCTGGATGAAGCTCAGGAAGCAATACTTCCTAATTATGCAGGCCAGTGAAGTACCCTGCACTTACTGCTGCATTCACAGGAGTTTTACTGTGGCTCCCAAAGGATACTGCATTAGAACTAGACTGCTGAGTCTTTAGTGAAAATCATTTACCTGTTTCAAAAATACAGTCCTAAAATGCCCACATATGCAGCGAGAGTATTTATACCAGTGAATATGACAGCTTCCACCACGAAGATCAATGTCTTGTAGGAGCATAATTAAGGGGATGGGAAGAAGAGAGAAGTATGAGGTTTAATACACATTTAATTAGATCTCAGTCTTGTTAATGTCATACAAGCTGGAGGCAAAAACCAGTTCCATTATCTGGAACAGAAGTTTAAAAAAAATGATCAGCAACCATCTTCTGCTTATGTACATGAGTCTTCTGATGTAGTGTTAGGAATTTCAATACCAACTCTTTTCTTTCAAGTGTGTTATCAATATTACTTAACCACAAGTTTTCAGCTTATCTTATTTGTGGGCTCCTATCATTTTTTTCAGCAGTTTCTATGTAATCATCTGTTAGGTCTCTCTGGCTGCTCGTTTGATAGCTGCAGGTTAAGCATAGCTGCACTGCAGGCCACAGGTCACACAAAATCAGGTCCTGAAAAGGTATGCTTCAGTGATCTGACACCATTAGACAAAATCTTTTTCAGAACCCCCTTGAGAGATGGGCTAGTATAGAAAGTTGCCCTATAATTCACATTCCTTCGTTTTGACAGTATGAACAGGCATAACAACTTACAGACTGAAAAGCCATGAAACTGCTCATCAGTACACCATGAAACCAGAGTCACTCTTCATAGAGAGGTGAATACCATTTCTACATGTTGATAACAAATGCAGATTGCTCAACATTGCATTGCAGATCTAAACATTTAATGTGCTTCCTCTTTGAAATGTCACTGCACATCTAGGCATGACTGGTTTTATTTTTTACACACTGCTGCCTTGTAAAAAGTTAACTTCTTCCCTCTTAACACAAACGAGTCTTTCAGCTGAGGTGTGACTTCTGCTACTGTTGCCTCTAGGACCACAAAAAAAAGAAAAAAAAAAGAGGAATGCTATTAGCGATGACTGCAACTACATTAATATTGCTGAATGGTCTCCAACAGAAAGGGATGTAGCAAAGATTTTAGAAATTAAAGAGTTTGCTGCTGTGTACTGTGGCATCTTTCGGTAATGGATTATCCTGAAACAAGGTGCTCTGATCAGTTAGTGAGAAACAGCTTGAAACCTTCCAGATGTGACAGCCATGCTCCACACCAACAGGTTTTAGCAAAGGGCTGGAAAGGGTCATGTGGACAACAACGATAGATATCCTGTTCACAAAAGACTTTCCAGAAGAGGCAGGATCAGGCACTTCCTGGAGTTGCTGAAGTCATATCCTGGGCTGCAACAAAAGATGCACTACACTGTCAGCAGATCTGGAGAGGTAATTCTGCCACTTCACTCACTTCACTCTGCTCTGGTGAAACCTCACCTGGAGTACTGCGTCCAGCTCTGGAGCCCTCAATATAAGGATGTGGACCTGATGGATTGAGTTATGGAAATGATCAGGAGGTTGCAGTACCTCTGCTACAAAGACAGGCTGAGGGAGTTGGGGTTGTTCAGCCTGAAGAAGAGGAGGCTCCAGGGAGACCTAATAGAGACCTTCCAGAACCCGAAAGGGACCTACATGAAGGATGGAGAGAGACTATTTACAAAGGCCTACAGTGATAGAAGAAGGGGCAATGGCCGCAAACTAGAGAAGACTAGATTTAGATTGGATGTTAGGAACAAATTCTTCACTATGAGGGTGGTGGAACACTGGAACAGGTTGCCCAGGGAGATGGTTGAGGCCCCTTCCTTGGAGATATTCAAGGTGAGGCTTGAGAGGCGCTGAGCAACCTGGTCTAGTTGACGATATCCCTGCTAACTGCAGAGGGAGGGGGGAATTGGATTGGACGACCTTTGGAGGTCTGTCATGGTAGGCCAAAATAGGCTTATACATGTCCTGGCTTGTCCAGACATGTTTTTCTGCTCTCTGTTTTGGGGAGAAGCAACCATTGGAGAGAGGACAAAGAACCTGGAGCCACTGAGTCTAACGGCTCTGGCTTGCCCAGACTTGTTTTGGTCCTGTGGTAAACAAGGCACACATGATTAGCTTGTGGCTGCCTTGTGCAAAGCCTGTGTTTTTCCCAAAGCTGGGTAAAGCAAGCCTATGGCTTCACCTAATATGGTCAGGCTTGGCTAACAGCCATTCTGATTGGCTATCCTGTGTGCAAAGGCCCGTTAGTCTCAGGCTGTATTGATAAAAGGAGATGAGCAGGTAACACAACGCGCTCTGCCATTGTATTCATGCCTGCTGCTGCCTGCTGCCATTGCTCACTGCCTTATTGTATCCTGAACTGCCTGGAATCTCCAGTGCCTCGAGTTTACCAGGAACAGGCTCTAAATGCCTCCACGTGATTGGCCTGCATAGCCAGCATGACATTGTGCTGAGACTGCACTCAGCGAGACATCCTGCCTGCACCTGCCAAGACGAGGAGCCCTGGAAGGGACACACAGATCTTCCAGGGAAATCAGGACCAGGTCAGAGACAGTCTGCCTCCTTTCCCCAGCAGCCTGTGAAGCCTGGGAAGAACCAGAAGCCTCAGAGGCTCAGAAGACATTGACAGGACCCTCTAGAAGCGTTTGGGTACTGTCTGAAGCTGTAGCTGCTAGCCCTGTGAGTCGGGAGATAGTTTTGTGAGTAAATACTTAAAGCCTCTTGTAATTCACTAATTGGTTTCCACCATAAGCAGAAAGGAGCTTCCTGCGTCCATCTAGTGGATAAGCAGGATAATTAACCACAAGCAGTATATTCACCACAGGAACCTTCTCTTCCAGTATGTTTGCATTTGCTAGTTATTTCTTAAAGTGTTAGAATAGAATAGAATAGAATGGTAGGGTTGGAAGGAGACCTCAAGGATCATCTAGTTCCAACCCTCTGACATAGGCAGGGATACCTCCCACTAGAACAGGTTACTCAAGGCCTCATCCAACCTGGCCTTGAACACCTCCAGGGAGGGAGCAGCCACAACCTCCCTGGGTAACCTGTTCCAGTGCCTCACCACCCTCACTGCAAAGAACTTCCTCCTAACATTCAGTCTAAATCTCCCCTCTGCCACTTTAAACCCATTGCCCCTAGTCCTGTCATTACAAGACCTTGTAAATAGTCCCTCCCCAGTCTTCCTGTAGGCCCCCTTCAGATACTGGAAGGCTACTATAAGGTCTCCTCGAAGCTTTCTCTTCTCCAGGCTGAAGAGCCCCAATTCTTTCAGCCTCTTCTCATAGCAGAGCTGCTGCAGCCCGCAGCCCTCTGATCATCTTTGTGGCCCTCCTCTGGACCCGCTCCAACAGTTCCATGTCCTTAATATTGATTATTAACTTTGCATCATTTGTAACAAGGTCCCTTCCTGTCCAGACCATTCTATGATTCTGTGAACATGCAGGAGCAGGGTGAAACAATTTCTTTGAAAGGGAGTTCTGATTTTAGCCAGGTAGGTTTAGTAATGCACTCAGTCATTTTAATTCCTGTGTGTACCATAATTAGGTATTACTTCCAGAAGCATAAAAAACCAAATTGTATGTTGACAGCTACTTGCAAACAAATATCTCACACTGTAATTCTTAATGTGGCCACTGAGCTCCAGGCAAGAAGTATTTCATCATTTCAAATGCATTGTCCTAATTATAGCTTGTGTTTTACCTGAGATTGCCTTTATTTACCTACCAAAAAAAACTGCTACCATTCAGTAGAAGAAAGTCCTTTACAAACCCTTTACTCTTACAGTGAGGTGTAGTTACTTTACTTTAGGATAGGACCCAGGGTCCCTATTGATAGATTAGGAAATATTTGTCCTAACTGCATTACAAATAGAAAGGTTACTGATACTTTTGAAGATATAACATGGAGGAGAATAACCCAAATGTTTCACATGGAGAGTTGTTGAGCCACAGTGAGTCACAGGTGCCAAGCATCTCTTATCACCTTGTAGTGGGGTCCTCCCAATATATGGCTACATTTCTACTTTCTGTTCTTTGTCCTTTCCCTCTGGCAGTAGAAAGACTCCCTTTGGACCCACACAGCTAAGAACTGTAGCCTTACATCATATAACAGGTTTTACTTTATACCTTTTGAAACATTTGTTACATTAGTTAATCCACTTTTCATTTCCTTCCTCTGGAATAGGCAAGATAAGGACATGCAGCTGGCTTGCTTTGCAAAAAAATGTGTTTATTATCCAAATCCAGCAGCTTGTTTGTCCGAAAAATCAGTACAAAACATTATCTTTTAAAAAGTTTCTGAAGACATAACTCCTAAATGAATACTAGTGGTCAATATTATATGCCACATAGGTTTTGCATTTGTAGGATTTTGTTCTAGGTAATTTTCAGATCAGAGGCAACATTTAGATAAGTAGAAACCAAAGAAAGATAAAGGGATTTTTTATTTTATTTTTTTTTTTCTCAGAATATGTGTGCATGTGTGTGTACTTTGTCCATAACTAGACATGGAATAGGTGTGGCATTTTGCTTATCAAATTTGTGCCTGAATTAAGCAAGTGGGCTGTCTGCTTTTTATAGTTTTTTGAATCAGGGTCATGGAGTTTGTTTCAAGACCATTGAAATAACTGGAATTCTTAACAGAAAACAAAGTATTCACCTGAAATGCTTTCTTTCCCCTTAGAAGCTCGCACATTTTCAGTGCCCAAGGTTTTGAAAAGTGGTCACATCTGGCAAAGGTTTAGGGGACAGAATGATTGGGCTGAGAGGCAGCGGAATTTGTAGCAAGCCATCCATTCAGGAGTCCTGTTGTAGGAGGCTGCTACCCACTACTTGACAAAGCAGTGACAAGTTGGAGCAAAATTGTTTTGCAGCATGACTCTCTCTACACAGCTCAGCAACTTTTATTTATTGAGTGTCCTTAGATATTGATCTTCCTGGCTGGTGTGAAGACAGTCAAAGTTACCTATAGCTCCCAGAGAATTTAAAGAAGATGAAGGCGGTCATGTAGGCAGAGGAGACTTCAAAAGCACCTGGAGCACCTTGACTGCTGCCATTGTCTTTACCCTCCAGTCCTGGAGCTGAGGCCTGGTGCAGCAGTCACACACTGGGGTTGCTGGAGGAGCCATGTATCAGCATTTCCCTCTTTCTCAGGCAGACCTGTGTCTGAAGGGGAGGAGTATGTTTGGAACACTCTTTGTCATTAATAAGTTTTCTTGGGTACTCAGGTAGTGGCCTCCATGTGTGTCCTGTATGAAAAACGTCTGGAAGGTTACCTGAGTGATTACAGACTCACAGAATCACTCCTTGGGCTGCATATAGGAGCTAGCAGTTGCTTTCCATAGTGAGAGAAAGATTTCCCCCTATCCCCATGAGTAGCGTGAGGCAACAGCTTTCTACCTGCTGATGCAGATCTGCTTTTGGTGTAGGCTGCAGGTGAGAGATGGCTTTTCTGTGCTATATCATTGCTTTCCTATTCCCATGCTGACACTGATATACTCCACTTTGGAGCAGGCTGCTTAGGAAGGTGGTGGGGTCACTGCCCTTGGAGGTGTTAAAAAATTTAAAGAAAAAAAAAAGTGTAGATGTGACACTTTGGGACATTGTTTAATGATCATGGTGGCATTAGGTTGATGGTTGGATTCAGTGATCTTAAGATTTTTTTTTTCCATCTGTAACGATTCTGTGATTCTATGACTCTAAATCAAATTGATTTATAACCAGTGGGGTGACAATCATACTTGAGGCATGTTTGGAGATAATAATACTTCTAGGGATGCTCAGTATGGTCCACAGTGTCTGTCAAGAAGATATTTTGAGAACCACAAGATATCTCTATTTGATGGTGAATGCTTAAACTAGAGTAGCATATAGTTCATTTGCTCTTAGGCAGCCAGGAAAGCAGGTAATGATGCTCTGGGCCTTGGTGATGCAGGTATGTATAATTAAGTCATGCTATGTAATTTTCCTTGTGATGGCTTAATTTAATATATTTGGCATAACATGGAATACCCCTAACATACTGATATTCTTAGCAGATATTCTAATACTCTAAGAAGTCACAAAATTGTCCACCAAGGGAGTCAGAGTCTGTCTTTACTCAGCTAAACTATCCATATAAATTTCAAATAACATTCTGTTTCTTAGTGAGGAACATGACAAAAGTCCATCTATTTATATTTAACCTAGTAGCCACCCTTCCTGTCACTAAGAGAACTGAACTGGAAACTTCTTCAGAATTTTCCTAATTTCTCTGATCCATCATTATTTAAATGACAGGACAAGGGGCAATGGGTTTAAACTGGAAGAGGGGAGATTTAGTCTGGATGTTAGGAGGAAGTTCTTTCCAGTGAGGGTGGTGAGGCACTGGCACAGGTTGCCCAGGGAGGTTGTGGATGCTCCCTCCCTGGAGGTGTTCAAGGCCAGGCTGGACGAGGCCTTGAGTGAGCTGTACTAGTGGGAGGTGTCCCTGCCTATGGCAGGGGGTTGGAACTAGATGATCCTTGAGGTCCCTTCCAACCTTACCATTCTATGATTCTAAAAAAAAAGACATATCCAATTTCATCATTGTCCCTCTGAAAGGTTAAGTAGAATTAATGCATATGTTGATGTACAGATCACCTGTCTTGTCATTCAGTTTGGTATTTTTCATAGACTATTTCAAACTCTAGCATGACAGATAAATCATGGTTTTAACTGATTTCTGAATCTTCTATCAAGGAAAAAAAAAAGAAATAGAGGGGTTTAAAGCACTGCAGAAGCTATGTAACTCTCATTTAAAAACATTTACAATTTTTTGTTGGTTTCTTTTTTCATAGACACATATTTGTATTTTGGGGAGGGAGCTAACTCTAGAGCATGTAGTGAAATTCTGAGTCATTCACTGACATGTACGTCCTGATAAATGAAGGCTTCTTTTTTTCTTTAACAGAAAGAGAATAACACATTATCAATCTACAGATAGGATCTTCACATGCTTATAAAGAAAAGCTTCTCCTTGAAAGACAGAATTTGCATTTTCCCTCTCAGGAAATACTGTATTACTGCTCAGGATAAGAGCCCAGGCACTCGACGCTATGCTGTGTGGGCAAAGAAAGTCCCCATTTCTCTCAGGTTTGGGTGCTACTCAGCATGTGCTCTCCTGAAGTCATCCACAAAGTCCAAACTCAAGTAAATAAAGTGTTACATCAAGTTCTTCCACCTCCACTTGCTTCACTGAAATTTATATAGGAAGAAAATTTCCGGCTTCCAAAGCTCAACTTTTCTCCTACCATTTGCATTTTGAGATTTGTTGGCGACTGCTTTTTTGTTTTGTTTTTGTGTTTGTTTTTCTATATTTAACCACGCAAAGCAAAAAGTTAAGCATACAAAAGCAGCAGAATCCCAACACTATTTCCACAGATCTCTCACACAGTCTCACTTCAGTGACTGGGAACAGTCAGTGTGCATTTTTTAAGAACAAACTGCGCCTGACCCAGCCCTGTGGCCTTCCATGGTAAAATGACTGCATGGTGGTTGTAATTTGTGTGGATTTTATGAAGGCTTTTAACACAGGTTCTCAGGTTCACAGGTTCTTTTTGTACTCAGGTTGGGACATTATGATCTGGAATGAGTAGGCAACCAGATGAGTTGGATGATGAGGCTCAGAGGGTTATGGCTCCTGGTCAGACCTTACCTGGATGCTTGTAGTGAATGAGGTATTGCAGGTTTGTCCTGGAACCTTTCCTGCTTACCAACATTATCAGTGACCTGGAAAAGCTGAAGGAGCACGCTGTCATCAAGTTTGCTGATGATACCATCTTGGAGGGACCAGTCAGCATACTGCAGAGTAGGGCTGTTGTTCAGACATACTGGGCAAATGGGACAACAGGAACCTTATGAAATTCAACAAGAATACCAAATCCTGAACCTGGGAAGGAAAAAGCCCCTGCACTGATGTAGTCCAGTGGCTGCCTGGCCAGGAAGCAGCTCTGTGGAAAGGACATGGAGGCTACAGTGTTCCAGTTGTGCAGCAGGGCCAAGGGTTAGGGCTTATTCAGCTTGATGAAATGATGACTTGTAGGAGTGGGAATGTCAGCCCAACAGCAGTCACCCAGTACTGATAGGAGAGAGGTGACAAGATGGAGATAAGCTCTTCCCAGTGATTCTTAGTAGGAAAATGAGATACATTTGAGGTAATTGAAACGAGAGATGAGTTATGAGGAAACCTGTTTCCCACAGTTAGGCACTGTGGCAGGGTCACAAGCTGACTAGAGATGTTGTGTACCTCCACCCTTGGTGGTTTTCAAGACCAGATGAGATAAACCTCTGAGCAACACGTTGTGGCCTCACGACAGACCCTGCTTGGGGCAGGAGGCTGGACTTCAGACTTCCTGAGGTCCCTCCCAACTTGAATTATTCTCTGATCATAAGATAGCTTCTAATAATGAACAGTGGTCTGTGACCATATGGTCTGTTTCTTTACAACTCTTGTATTAGTTAGGAGTGACAGATGAAAGTTGCTACTCCCAAAATATTTACTGGAAGTAGACTGTGACTTCTGACATCTGTATTGACAGTGAGCTCCAGGACACAGGGTGGTTTGGCACTTAAAAAGTACCTAATCACTCAAAGAATGAAATTTTGGAATAATCACAGTATCACAGTATAAGCAAGGTTGGAAGAGACCTCAAAGATCATCAAGTCCAACCCATTACCACAGACCTCAAGACTAGACCATGGCACCAAGTGCCACGTCCAAACGTGCCTTGAACACCTCCAGGGACGGTGACTCCACCACCTCCCTGGGCAGCCCATTCCAGTGGGGAATGACTCTCTCAGTGAAGAACTTTCTCCTCACCTCCAGCCTAAACTTCCCCTGGCACAGCTTGAGACTGTGTCCTCTTGTTCTGGTGCTGGTTGCCTGAGAGAAGAAAGCAACCTCCTGCTGGCCACAACCACCCTTCAGGTAGTTGTAGACAGCAATAAGGTCTCCCCTGAGCCTCCTCTTCACCAGGCTAAACAATCCCAGCTCCCTCAGCCTCTCCTCATAGGGCTTGTGCTCGAGGCCTCTCACCAGCCTCGTTGCCCTTCTCTGGACACGCTCAAGCACCTCAATGTCCTTCTTAAATTGAGGGGCCCAGAACTGGACACAGTACTCAAGGTGTGGCCTAACCAGTGCAGAGTACAGGGGGAGAATGACCTCCCTGCTCCTGCTGGCCACACTATTCCTGATGCAGGCCAGGATGCCATTGGCCTTCTTGGCCACCTGGGCACACTGCTGGCTCATGTTTAGGCGGGTGTCAGTCAGCACCCCCAGATCCCTTTCTGTTTGGCTGCTCTCCAGCCACTCCAACCCCAGCCTGTAGTAATTTCCCCAATACAGTTGTTTGGGAAAAGTGCTTAAATAATTTTAAAATACAACTTGGTAAATTTATGAACAGCAATAGCAAGAACAGAATTCAGTGACTTTCAGGAGCCTGAGGAAGCTTACATCTTTTGTCTTGACAAATGCCAAGCCGAGCTCCTCATCTTCAAGAATAAATAAGTGGCAAATTAATCGTAGTAAATATTGTAAATATTTCATTGACACTCCATACAGTGAAATTGAAAGCAATCTTTTGCCCAGCTCAACATTATTAGAGTTTGTAGCTGTGAGGCTTGATAACCATGATAATAAATGGTATTTATATCCAAGTGCAAAATGGGTAGCAGAACAAAAAATGCACAAATATGAAAAAAAAATTAGTCAAGCTGTGATTGGCTTATTCCTATTACAGCAGCTGAAGGCTGCATGATAAAGAGTTATGAAGCAGATGCATAAATATAATCAGCTTGATTATTAAAAATTGGCATTTTATTCAATCACAAATGTAAAACCAAAAAAACCATCCCAGACTGTACACAAATTCAGAGGAAGTCAGTCATGCTATAATAGTATTGTATCATAACACAACTCTGATTTTATTTATGAAGTAATTGCATGGTACTGGTTTGTCATGATAAATCAAGCTCAAAATTGAGCAAAAGATGATCTAAAAAACAGTCATGATGCATAGAATCATAAAATCATAAATGGTAAAGTTGGAAGGGGCCTCAAGGATCATCTAGTTCCAACCCACTGCCATAGGCAGGGACACCTCCCACTAGCACAGATCACTCAAGGCCTCCTCCAACCTGGCCTTGAACACCTTCAGGGAGGGAGCAGCCACAACCTCCCTGGGAAACCTGTTTCAGTGCCTGACCACCCTCACTGGAAAGAACTTCCTCTTGGCATCCAGTCTAAATCTCCCCTCTGCCACTTTAAACCCGTTGCCCCTTATCCTGTCACTGCAAGACCTTGTAAATAGTCCCTCCCCAGCCTTCCTTTAGGCCCCCTTCAGATACTGGAAGGCTACTATAAGGTCTCCTCGACGCCTTCTCTTCTTTAGGCTGAAGAGCCCCAACTCAGGTCGATGATGCACGGTCCAGGTAACAATGCTGAGAGAGTCAAATGTGGAATGATAATATTTATATTTTCATAGTCAAGTTACTGAAACTTTGCATAGCAAATTGCATTTCTAGTGGAAGAAAAGACATGTTTGCACAGTAGCATATTGTACAAAGGCAGCATTTTTCTTTTTGAGATACCCATCAGAGATACCAGATCTTACTGCAGCTAGAGAAACTACAGCCAAAGTTCTCTTTATATTTCCTGTGGTTTAAAAAAGGAAAAGAGCAATCCACAATCCTAACAGGCATATTCATACTTACTGTAGGGTATATGGAACGCCACTGAACTCCTGCAGTAGATAGGAGGTATGGTCCTGAGCACTTGGGGGAAGTGATGAGACCTGAAACCTGGAAGCAGGTGGGAAGAGCTGCATGTCTCACTGCTGGAAGTGCCACTGGAGGAGCATATGGAAAAGCAAGAGCCCATGGCATGGCTGGTGTATTTCTCAGTGGAAATACGAACAGATGTGATAGGGCTATTATGCGCTAACCTATGAGGGGTAGTGTACAACTTTATTTTCACTGCACAGCACAATAAAGTGAATAAATAGTGCTTAGCTTATAATAAAACTCAGTAAAATTCAGTTCAGCAGTATCAGGATTGATCACCTGAAGATGACATTGCTATTTCCACATACCTCCAAAAAGCTGCTCAGCGTAACGTACAAAGCAACTGCATGATTTCAGAGTTGTAACCTCTACAAGTATTTTTAACCAGCAGAATCACAAATGGAACATACACAGTAACTTAGAAATACAGGACAGAAGTATCACATTGGGGAGGTGTTCAAGGTGGGTTTGGACGTGGCACTTGGTGCCATGGTCTAGTCTCGAGGTCTGTGGTAATGGGTTGGACTTGATGATCTTTGAGGTCTCTTCCAACCTTGGTGATGCTGTAATACTGTGATACTGTGAAAACAAATCTGAATGGGAAAGTTAGTCAGATGACTAAAAACTGCTTACAAGTTCCCATGGTCTAAGTTCACGTTGCTTCTCTTAAAATAAAAGACTGGGTTTATGTTTTGTGTGTACAGAGCCAGTGTCATGGATAGGGAATACTACCTGGTAGATATGTCACCAGTGTCAATGCTATTAAGAGGAAAGGGCTTGTTTCAGTCACCTGAACAAGGATATGCAGTGCTGTGTGAAAAGCTGAGTCCACAGCAGCCAGGACATAAAGGGGAAGATCTCACTGAAGTTCTACAAGATACATGACAGTATCAGGCAAAAACGTGGAATATGCCAGAATGCCTCTGGTGACAATAGATGTCTATCCTCAGGCAATGTAACTGAACACTAAATGTTTATGTTTTACAGAGAAAAAGGATACATCACTGTTACAAAAGTCACGATCATTTCTAAGAACTTTAGCAGTGGGGATGTGGGAAGGAACTTTTTCATCTATTGACATGACTACGCAGTGCAAGTATTGATCAAGGAAAAATTTATTTACAGAGATTTTTTTTCAAATACAAACATAAAATAGCACATATTATATATATTTTTTTACAAAAAATGAATATTGAAGTAATAAACATGGTACAGCACAATACAACATCAATGAGCTAAACATAACAGCAAAAGAAATCTATGTCTGGAAGAAGTTTCCTGTTAGTCTTACATAACCAACAGAGCCCTACAGTACCGTTGAGTGGAATTCCCAATGGACAGAAAAATGCCCATTTACTGCACTTCATAAAAGTACTATAGGGAAAGGCTACATATGCCAAGGAATTATATTGCATTTTTGTAATAATGCTGAAAACACAGAGGCTTAATAAAAGTTACATAGGGCTGAGTAAGCAGTGGCTAAATGTTTTGGGAAAAAACATGTAGAGAATATACGAAATACTGATAAAGTGGCTTATTGGTCCTTTTATTATGTTTAATGTATAGATTAAAAAGTGTTGCAACACTGAATTTTAAACCACTGGAAAGAAGTTTTGTTTTTTTCTTAAAAAAAAAAAAAAAGAAGAAGAAGAAGAAAAAAGGTAAAGAAGAATCACACCAAAAAAATGTTTCCTCTCATTTTGTGCCATGGTCAACATCTGTGCGTGCATGTGTGCTTTTGGGAGCATTGTGCTGAGGGGCTGCTGGGCACTATCCCAGCCCCTTGGCACTGTCATCCCCTCACCAACCTCTCAACTCATTAGCGCACACAGAATTTCACGATTACCGAAGTGGAGTTTTCCTTGCTTGTATTTCTGCAGAGCAGACCATGAGCAGGCTTGGGTAAGAAAGGCAGACTCTGTCCAGCCCAGCTGGATGGCTTTGCACCGCTGCTCACCTCCCTGCCCTCCCAGCAGCCACCCACTGTCCCTGCCCACACCTGCTCCAGAAAGAAAGCACTTAAAAATGTCGTGTTCGTCGTTGTTATCCAGAAGATGTCGGCAAGCCCCTCGGGCACCTGGCAGTGCCCGTGCCCTGGGGCTGCCTCAGTAGGGGTACTGCTTCTGCTTCTTCCCCGAGAAGCAGGCCAGCCAAGTGCACACCAGCATGGCTGCCGCCGCACCCCCGCCTGTGCAGTAGTAGGCCCAGCCGATGTGGCAGGTCCCTGCAAGGGAAACAGCAACACAGGATTAGCTGGGGAAGGAACTGCCAGACTCCTTTCTGCCCATGCAGGAAAATGCCCTTTTCAAGGTTTCTGGCCACTTACATATCCACCTCAGGCAAGGAACACCACACGTAATTCAGCAGCTACAAAAGCCAGGCTGTTTAAATGGCTCCCCTTAAGCTTCTATGCCAGTTCAGCAGACTGGTTCTGAGATCGTTTGCTTGGCCAGTTGCTGTTTTCCATAAGCATCCCAGCCATGCAGCCCAAGGAGTGCCCATGGCACCACTCTCCACAAGCAGCTGCAGTTGGATGTGTGGAATTTCCCTCACATTTCTCTTTCTTCTCCTCATCCAGATAGCTTTTGAGGCTATTTAGCTTACTTTTGAATGAGATATTGAGAGTCTGAAGGCAAATTGGGCCAGGGCCTGCGCTCTTCAGAAACAGCTGAGTGGGTCCATCTCCACCACTGCAGCAATGGGGCTCAAAACCAGACCTAGATGTAAGCTGCTGAATGTTAATAACACAGGACTGTGGAGAACCTGCTCACATACCCCTCACACAGTAATCAATCCTGACCATACACAGGAGCATGGTGTCAGGGGACCACTTGCTTGGAAGCTGCTATGGGAATTGAGTCCAGAAATCCAAATGTAGAAATATGTCCCTATCCTCATTCAAAGTCACAATTCATTGCTGAAAACTTCCCTTATTTTTTGTCTAACGTATTTAACAGCGTCACACTATGGTCGTGAGTACTTTTAGTGGCCTCAGTATCTTCGTAGAGCCAAGCAAATGGATTTGTGGAATCTCACTGTGTGCCTGCAGTAGAGGAGGAGATTAGGAGAAAAAAGGAGAAAGCCTTCTCACAGAATCTCCAAAAGCATGGGGATGGCTGCTGTTATTCCTCAGGAGTTCAGCCAATCTCAAAAGTAATTTTCACTTGAGCTGCATCATCTTGCTCCTTTTACTTGGGACTCATTACAACTGAGGTGCTCCCTGTTGTTACCATGTTGGGTGATGTTTCCCTACTTTGAGCACTGAGTGCTCTCAGTAAAGCACAAGCAGCAACAAAATACTTTCTTTCTACACTCTGGAAAAAGCAGCAGAAACCATTATTCTCTCCAGAGAACAGAAGCTAACAATAGTTTCCATCTAGAAAGTAAGAGCTGAAACAGGTGGCATGTCCATACTCTGTACCAGTGGCATTCTTGAGGGCAAAGCTTTGGGTTCAGGCAATTATCAGATCAGTTACTCCTGACATAGGCACAAGACACACAAGCTGTCTGCACCTCTCAACATGTCCAAAGCACTAACATGCCTCAAGGCAGCCAACATGCCCATTGACTGTCCGTGCGATATTGTCAGGCCAGCTTTGGAAGGAGAGGAGGCAACACTTATGCTCTTAGACACTCTGAAGACTTCAAGTTGACACCACAGCAGGAAGTGCTGTGCTGTATGTGTTTCATTTTTTAAATTCATAATCCTCAAAATGTTTTATTTTAAAAAAAAAACTGTCTAGCAAAACAAAGATCCTGATAAGACCCTGAGGACCTATGTCTTGAGCTCACTAGCCTCTCTCTTTAATGTGCTGGAGCAGAGAGAGATTTACTTGGTTTTGTAATCTGGTTATGATCTGTAAATCAACACCACTCTTGGCTTCCATATAAAAGACCACACAGAGAGTCTGACTTCCTAAAAGGAAGACCATCAGAAACCACAGAGAGCCACCGAGCACCTGACAGTGTCACTGATGCTGCACCTTGCCCAATTGCATAGGAGCTCCTGGAAAGACCTGTCTATGGACTGTCTATTGCCTTGCCTGCATACACATACTGTAGCTTCTACTGGAAAAGCCAAAGACAGACTTAAGCATACACCAGATGTCTAAATTCATTGGACTGCTTTGAAAATTATCATGTTTATACCAATGTGGAATGTGCTAAGGTATTTCTTATGATAAAATGGACTCTGTTTGACAGGTCTTTTTAAATTGCCAAGCATTCCTAAAACTAGAGAATTGTAATTGCAGCTTGAAAGAGTAAATCTTTCTCATTATGGTGCTTCCAGGTAAAAAAACCCTACTACTTTAAAAATAGTTTAAAGACTCACCTGGTAGCACTGACCTAAGTGGGATAGACTAAAGTAAATTTGAACTTTCGCATGTCACAATTTCAACTTTTGTGCCTTGGCAGTGGGAGAGGGGAGGAGTGTATGTGATACAGATTGAGAAAAAGGAACTCTTAAACCAGTGTCAGAGATATGCTGAACAGATAAAACACAGACATTCAGTCTTGGCTGAAGAGAATGACATTTGTTTCTCCGTACTATGCTCCATTTACCCTAAGGACCACTGTCCTACTTAATGCTCTGAGACATGGCAGGCAGCCTCTTGATCTAAAAAATGCAATATAGTTCACAAGTGTGAGCTGGGTCAAGACGAACAAATGAAAGAATGAAAGAGTGCAGGAGAACGGATGAAAGATCCAGGAGCCTGACCTTAGAGCAATAGTAACACAGCAATAAACCTGGCCATTATTTCCAGCCTGTGTCAGGTGCAATAGGAGGCCTCAGACAGAACAGCTTGATCTGTACTTGGATGCTGCTGCACAGAACAGCATTTCATGCTATTGTACTGAAGAACAGTCTGCAGCAGGAAAGGTGTCTGAAGGTACAGGACTTAGCTATACTTTTCATTTTAAGTGTAGGTTAAGTCCTACGCCCATAGCTATAAGGCCAGAGATAATCCACTTTGAAGGTACCTGTTGCAATGAATGATTGCCTACACAGCATAGCCACGTGTCAAAATGAAACATTACCCTTTTTATAACCCTGTATTGTATACAGGGAAAAATTATTTTGGGGTTAATGTTTCTGCTCTCGCGTTCTCATTTTACTACATGTATAACCTGTTTTAATCCACTGCACTCTAAAGGTAGATTTTTGGGTTTCAGTAATTGGGTAATTCAAATTGTGAAATGACTTCTGCTTCACTTTGATATGAAACACTTATTTTAAAAGGAACAGGAAGCTTTATATTTATATAAGTTGGCCAGCAGAGCAAGGGAGGTGATTCTGCCCCTTTAGTCTGCTCTGTCAGACCCCACCTGGAGTACTGTGTGCAGTTCTGGAGCCCCCAGTACAAGAAGGACATGGAACTGTTGGAGCAGGTCCAGAGGAGGGCCACGAAGATGATCAGAGGGCTGCAGCAGCTTTCCTATGAGGACAGGCTACAAGAGTTGGGGCTCTTCAGCCTAGAGAAGAGAAGGCTTCGAGGAGACCTTATAGTAGCCTTCCAGTATCTGAAGGGGGCCTACAGGAAGGCTGGGGAGGGACTATTTACAAGGTCTTGGAATGACAGGACAAAGGGAAATGGGTTTAAACTGGCAGAGGGGAGATTTAGACTGGATGTTAGGAGGAAGCTCTTTACAGTGAGGGTGGTGAGGCACTGGCACAGGTTGCCCAGGGAGGTTGTGGCTGCTCCCTCCCTGGAGGTGTTCAAGGCCAGGTTGGAGGAGGCCTTGAGTGAGCTGTACTAGTGGGAAGTGTCCCTGCCTATGGCAGGGGGTTGGAACTAGATGATCCTTGAGGTCCCTTCCAATCTTACCATTCTATGATTCTATGATTCTATGTGAAAAGAAATATACTTATATAAATGTTATGTTAGAAAAGCTTTCTAGCTTTAGTAATGGGTACCGTAAAAGGTCCCTTTGTCATGTTCATGTTTATCAGTGGGACTAGTCATATATTCAGAGGTAAGCAAATGGTTAAGAGCTTTGTAGAACTGGGGCTTAAATTCAGAGATCAACTAAAGCAGTTTGTCCTCACAAGCTCTGTCACATTAAACATCAGAAATGCTGCATTGCAGTTCCCATTTTTTTAAGGTCAAAACTCTAAAATGAAGAGCAAAAAACCCCTAAATACTTGGTAAAATTAAAACAGTTATTGAAATAATGTAATTTATCACACACACACAATGACTCAAAAGCTGTTGTTTTCCTTAAGGACTCATAGGAATACATATACACAGGTAGAAGCCTATCAGTCCATTGAAGGTGTGGAGGTGCATGCCTGTTCTTTCTCATAAGATGGGCTGGATCTGTTTCCATGCCAAAGTAAATTCCTCAGCAGCTGAAGTACTCTTCTAGCAGACAGAAATGACATGCATCAGAGCAGCTTCCTTCTCTGCACAGAACTGGTGCTGCTCTTAACAAAACAGTTTTTATCTGACAGGTCAGTATAGAGGGAGAAGCTGTTTCAGCATTTTGTTAGTTCAGGTTCTGATTGTTCAGGTGTTTTTAGGTTTTATTTTGGGGTGTTTTTTTTTTGGGGGGGGTTGTTTTGGTGTGGTTTGGTTTTCATTTGACTGGGCTTTTTGTTACAGGAGAGCACAAATAACTGGAGTTCTTGGTTGCTCAGTGAAGCAAGACTGTCCAAGGTGAATTTGCAGTCAGCCATTAAGAACTTTTCTCAAATTTGTTTTTCTAGGATTGGAGACAAGAGAGTGTAAAGATGAGCACTGAAATCATAGAATAACAGAACTTGCAGCAATAAGGATGGTCATTTTCCAAGCAAATAAGAGTAGAAACACTACCCACATGACATCCTGGTCACCAAACTGGAAAAACATGGACTTGATGGGTGGAGCACTGCTGGATAAGGAATTGGCTGGATGGTCACACACAGAGAGTGGTGATCAAGGGCACAATGTCCACCTGGAGACCAGTGACAAGTGGCGTCCCTCAGGGGTCAGTGCTGGCACCAGTGCTGTTTAACATCTTTGTCAGTGACATGGACAGAGGGATCAGTGCACCCTCAGCAAGTTTGCAGAT
>WBNM01042475.1:35670-88280 GCA_013399055.1 Ramphastos sulfuratus | reverse complement strand
GGGGGGGGGCAGGGAACTCCCAAACCCACATCAGAGGACAATCACCTTCCTATCCCTGCTGGACACAACATTTCTAATACAAGCCAGGATGCCATTGGCTATCCTTGCCACCTGAGCACACTGCTTGCTCATATTGAGCTGTTTGTCTGTTAGAACCCCCAGGACACTTTCTATCAGACAGCTTTCATCCACACTTCCCCAAGGCTGTCGCTTGCAAACTTACTCATGACACACTCTATACTGTACAGAGATACTCACTTATATTAACAAATCCTCCTTTCTTTGGAAGGTCACATAATTTTGTTTAATCAAACCTTAAATTTGGTGTAGGTATGCATTTTTCATGGGACGATGAAAGACAAATAAGTACCATGTTTCAACTGCAACACTCAAACTCCCAAAAGCAAATAGCTTACATCCTGCTAATAAGGAGCTCTTCCAGCCTCTTGGAACATGTCAGCAGAAAACTCAACTATTCAAAAAAGCGAAATTAATTTCATCTCTCTTTGGATGTTCACAGTGCAGATATTCGCACTGATCTAGTCTCCAAGACTCCTGCTGGAGTCAGTCAGGAGAAAATCATAGAATCATAGAATAATAGAATGGTAAGGTTGGAAGGGATCTCAAGGATCATCTAGTTCCAACCCACTGCCATAGGCAGGGACACCTCCCACTAGCACAGTTCACTCAAGGCCTCGTCCAACCTGGCCTTGAACACCTCCAGGGAGGGAGCAGCCACAACCTCCCTGGGCAACCTCTTCCAGTGTCTCACCACCCTCACTGGAGAGAACTTCCTTCTAACATCCAGTCTAAATCTCCCCTCTGCCAGTTTAAACCCATTGCCCCTCATCCTGTCATTACAAGACCTTGTAAATAGTCCCTCCCCAGCCTTCCTGTAGGCCCCCTTCAGATACTGGAAGGCTACTATGAGGTCTTCTCGAAGCTTTCTCTTCTCCAGGCTGAAGAGCCCCAACTCTTGTAGCCTGTCCTCATAGGAGAGCTGCTCCAGCCCTCTGATCATCTTCGTGGCCCTCTTCTGGACCCACTCCAACACTTCCATGTCCTTCCTGTGCTGGGGGCTCCAGAACTGTACACTGTCACTTACAAAAGTGTGTTGTATTTCATCTAAAGCATAGCAGGTGACCTGTGCCCTAGTAGCATCTATTTCCGTCCTTTTTACTAAAAAGTAATTCTAACAACTAGTTTAGCTGCCCTTTTGAAGTAATAATGAGCACTGCTTCTAGGTGGTCTGAGTCCCTTTCTGGATGCCCTTGCTTAGCTCTATTGACTGCAGAGGGTGGTTGCATCACCATGAAGCTCCGGCAACAAATATAAGTGCCTTGAGTATATGTGGACCTTGATACAGTAACTAAAGTCTTAGAAAGATTTAAGAATGGAAGTTATCCAAGTAGCACTAATGAGAAAATGTTGCTTGATGAAACGCTTTCCTAGCTCACAGGCTGACTCATTCATTTATCTAAGAACTCAGCAGCTGGAGCTCAGGTGTGCTCATAAAAATGTGCTCAGCATCAGTCAAAAACCTGAATGGGTAAAATTTCTGAGCTGTTTGTGGAGGATCCGTGAACAAAAAACTTGACTTTGTCAGAGAGATTGCTTATAGAAAAACACAGCGTTGAAGTCTTTGCTTTTAATAGGAGTCTAATAAATTGTTCTACCCTCTAAATGTTTTACTGGATTGTTTTGGCGCTGTGTGTCAACAGTCAGCCAGATGCTGCAAGGATTCCACCTAAGGCAGATTAACTAGTTTACAAAGTTGTTTTTTTTTTTTTTTTTAATATATCTTCACTACTTTCTGTGGTTTTTTAAGGTTGTTATTTCAGTAACTACACTGTTTGCTTTTAAAGTGTTTTAAACATAATTTACTTCATAATTTACTTTAATATTTCTATAACAAAAGTAATTATCAAGTCAATGGTTCTCTCAAAGATATTTCAAGCCCTCTAAAAGTGGCAAAGGGGAATCTTAATAATAATGATTCTTGGAAACAAATACACCTCAACAGAGAATTTTCTGGGAGCTTTTGAGGGCAGTTCAGTTGCTCATTTATTTCATGATGGGAGCCAGCCTTTCAAGTTGCTCTCCAGACATCCGCTTTGGCCAGGAAAGCCCTTTCACAGCAGTTCACAGATGGATGGACTGCCTGCCACAGAGGGCAAGCAAAGGTGTGCATTTGGAGCCATCTGCTTTGGTTGCTGCTGCAGCTGGGTCCCCAGACCTAGAATGTCTCTGTGCACAACAGGCAGTGATAGCACACAACAGAGCATGAACATGAAAAGGATCTCAAAGGCCATACAGAAGAAACAGAGCAGGAGAGCAGGAGACTATTCCTAGCCTTGTAAGGATGGCAGGAATGTAAGCAGGCATGGAATGTATTTTGGGCAGGCTGTTGCAGCAGCTGCCAGGTAGGTAAACAGGGCACAGCATGCCAGTGGTTGCACCTGAACTATGTGAGCCCTCGCTGCCAGACTTGTGGTTTTCACTGCCTTTAATAGCAAAGAAAAGCACAATCAAACTCAGAGATGAGCTCTAAAGGTAGTCACATGCAGCAAACACCACATTATGTTTGTAGGATGCTTCTTAGCACAAACGATCACCCACTTGAACGAAAAAGTAGGTCCTAGGTAGGAAATGCATGGCATAAAAAGCAATCTCTCACAAAAGAGATAGGACATTTAAAAAATTATGGAATATAGATCACCCAGGCTGAGTCCTGACTGCCCAGGCACACCAAATTTCCACAAGGGAAGATAATTCTTTTTCCAAGTAGTTCAATTTAAAAATTGGAGTTTGTCTTACATTTAGTATCTTCATTTTTCAGATTAATAAGGTAAGTGTAGGGAAGTTGCAGATGGAAGCCAGATGAAATTTCCTAGGGCACTTAAAATGGCATGAGTCATCTACATTTAGATAAATGAGTCTTACTCTAGACAATATTTTTGCTGTTCAGGCTCTTAAGTGTTGGTCTTATAATGCTGTTCTACCAGGTGCCAACTGAAGTGCAGTTTTGTGAGCTAAACAGAGCATGCCTCTCTGGGGCATTCTGTGGGTTTCAGCTCTCTCTGCACCCATCACAATGGAAATGAGAATGCAACAATTGAGCAGTCTCCACATACACATCTGATGAATTCAATGCCCTTAAAGGAAGTCTCACATTGATTTTAGACATTCAGAACTAATCCTGATGTGTTTATATGAATACACTTGCTGCTCTTTAAATAAGCCTGCAGACTATGTCATTGTGTAGATCTGATTCATTCAGCTGTTCTGCACCACTGTGTCGAATCAGTGCTGTCCCAAATGGGCCTACAGGCACCTCCAGGGTATAAATAATGCAGCACGACCATTACAGCTTGTGTGGTGACAAGAGATTAGGATGATTTTGATCCTTTCTCAGACATTTGGTGAAAGTGATAGGCAACCCCTTTGAGTGTTGCCAGCTTACAGCTCCAGTCTCCACCTCAGGCATTAGGCTAAGGACTTTGACTCGGTCACCAAGCAAACAACTGCACTGGCTTGAAACAAGAACATCTCTTTACTCTTGCTCTCATTTATTTATATTCCCCAACTTCCAGGAATTACCACCTCAGATAAAGTGGCAAAAAATAGCTCCATTTCATAGTCTAGTGTTTTTGTGAGAACTTTGCTTCACCTGTGATTTGAGCTGGGGTGGCACAACACAGAGCAGAGTCCCAAGACCTCTACACAGGTCTGGCTGGACTGCCAGGGTGCTGGGAATTGCAAGCTATGTGTTCCTATGTAACTCAATGAAGGCCTGTCATGGCCTTAATTCCCCAACAAGATTTGCCAGAGCTGGTTGTTTTTTTCTCAAAGCCTTAATATATCACTGTGCTTTTTTCTTTTTTATTTTCTTTTTTCATGATGGAAAAAAACAGATTGCTAGGGAAGAGTAGAAAGTACTCTACTGGTGCACCAGTCTCTCTGTCAATTACTGGAGGTTACTTTCCATTCTCATTAGCAAAATAGCTCATCTATTGAATGTAATTTAATCAACAAATGGGGTTGTACTTGGCATGGTATCTTCAGTTGACGAATGACTTGTCTTTGTAGAGATGGAGTTGCACAACCACTTTCATTTGATTGAAAAAAATTAGCCCAATTAAATGCATAAATGTTTAAGTAAACCCTTTGGACACAGTTCACTTAATAAAATCCAAATAAATATCCAATTTTAAAGAGAGCAGTAGACTGCTGGGCATTTCACAATGTCAGCTCAGGTTTTCTAGAAAAGAATACTTGCATCCACTTACAAGTAAATTAAAGACATGGTTATTTTTCCTGCAGCCTTTTTAAACATTGCTTTGGAATGTACACAGGAAAGTGTGCATTGGCTGGGGGTGGAGTGAGGTGAGTTTCCTCTTCACAAAATCAGCTATCTCAGCACTATTTGAAGTGCCTGTCTAATGCTTTTTTAGAGTGCCTGAAGACACTCTTCAGAGTACTTCTTGCCTAGCACACCTACTAAGGATTAGGCTTTTCTATTGGTTCTTAATATTGCTATTTATTTGCTCTATCTATACATTACAGAGTGAGTGAGGGTTTGTCTTGTTTTGCTAAAGCAAAAGTTTTCATTTAATTGCTAATTCTGAAACATTTCTGATTGACAGTACATTTCATGCTGCACAATTTGGCTGATTCTCAGGAGAGTTCTTACATTCTCTATACCTGCCTCTTGTCNCCATTTTATGATTCTATGATTATCCTCCTATAATATAGATTGCAGCTCCTGGCCTTATTTTTCCTATCTCCAGCCTCCACCATTTTACCTTCATATCATCTAGAAGTAAAAAAGAACTCTCAGTGCTGAATCTCAACCTTTACTGGCTGTGTGGTCAAACCTGATGTGTTTTGACCTTCCTTTTGTAATAGCATGCATGCACTGCCTGTGGCCCAAGCTGCAGCAGCTGCTCTGCCATCCTTGAAGAGGAGGCTGAATGCTGTCTGCTGATTAGCATCCCTTTGAACATCTTCTCCTTTGGGAATAATCACATGCACTGAATTAGGCTTATCTTCACCAGTACCCACAACAGCAGGATGTGCAAGATCATTACTCCCACCACCACCATTTCTACTATTAGGAAATCAGTACAGGGATCAAGGTAGCTCAGCTTTTCTGAGGGCAAATTTTAAATGCAGTGTGTATATATGTAGTTCTTGAGACAACTCATTTCATAGAATCATAGAATCATAGAATGGTAAGGTTGGAAGGGACCTCAAGGATCATCTAGTTCCAACCCCCTGCCATAAGGGGGGTTTCACAGACTCAGGAAAAGAAAGCATATCATTGTGGCTTAATCAAATTAAATATTGAAATGAAAGTGATAATTACTTAAATTTGTCTTGAGACTTAGTAAGATTAAGTAAGTCTTTGAAACTTCATTTCTGGCCTGTAGGTTATAATGGGTAAGCCAGTCTCTAACAATTCAGAAAGACTAGAGGGTTTGAGTTACCACCAGCCAAGAGGTATTTATGAAAGATAATGAGCAGTGTGGTTATTAAATGGCCTTCGGTCAGTACCTCTTCTTTACAGATGACTTTGCTAAGACAGCATCAATCAGGAACTGACATTAAGTAAAAAAAGTCCACTGCCAGCATATGTGAAAAAAGAGATTTAGCAGTAGAGCTGCCTGGTAGAAGTCACTACAGCAAATTTCAGCTCTCTTTTTAATCCGTTGATTAATGTGTTAAGGTACCATTGCAGCAGATCGGTGAGACCAGCACTCCCATCAAGTTTAGGCATGCATAACACACTCTGCATGCTCCAGGTCCAGAAAGTACAGTAAGAGCATCTGCCTTCACAGTTAATGTAACATATCTCATGGTCCTTAGACCTACCTGGAATGAAAGCCATCAGTTAAAATTTTCTCATGGGTTTCTTCACTGCCATTAATGGAAGAGTGACTCAACTTATGCAAATATCTCACTCATGAGTCAAGTCTGGATGGTGAAGCTGGTCTCAGAGACTCTGCTCTGATTGTGTGCACAACTGTGTTTAAAGTCACAATTTTAACTGCCTATATGCTGTCTTCAAGGAACTCAAACTGGCACAACAACCTCCTTCTTGCAAATTAGCAGAGAAATTACCTACAAAGGTAACAATTTTCTGCACTCTGGGAAGAGCAGCAACTGCATCCTGGGAACATGAAGGCTGTGAGGAGACACAAGCAGGAACCATAGGAGCAGAGCTCTTAACATCATTTGCATGGAAGACAGGAATCAGTGTGCACCAGCAAGGGGTCAGCTGGCCTTTCAAATGGGGGTCCTGCTAGATGGGCTAAGAACTACTTCAGATTTCTGCACAAGGATTGCCCATGGGCAGCGATAAGCCCAACTGCTCTTGCAATAGTTACTGCAGTATTGTGCCTACCCTTTCTACTAAATCTTTTAAGGTATCTTTTCATGGAGCCAGGAATCTTAGTTCTGGGACTTTTTCTCTGCTAGTTAACTGCATGTTTCTGTTCTCATTGCCATGTCTCCTTTGTGTTCATGTCTTTCAATTATTAGGTGAATAAAAGAGTTTCAGCCACTTTCTGTACTTTGCTGAAAAGAAAAAATTAGTATCAATAGCACAGAAGTATATCAGAGTTCAGATAACAAGGTAAAGCTTATAGAGCATGTTACATGTCCCTTAGACAAAACTGTTAATGGCTGCTGATAACAACATCAGTGGCAATAGTAGAGATGAGTGCTGATATTGGTAATGAGAATTTCTGGTCCCTTGCCAGATCGAATGCACTCCAAACACCACAGGAATAGTGTAAGGGAGGGTGATGATCTGGACTATCTTGTCCAAAGCAAAGTTTTTACCTTTCAACCTCAATTTATTTGCATATCTTGGCAAGCATAATTTCTGAGATAGAAACAAAACTCCTTACTCCAGAGGCAGCTTGCCCCATATCACATGGATGTGAGCCCAGCTTGGCCACAACCCTGGCTCTCATTCAGTGCTCAGTGCAGTCATCAGCACTAAGAGCAGTGGTTTGTTTGGGAGAAGGCTGAAACAGGGAGCAAGTGTTATTTACTAGCTTCCCAGGGATGAGTAGCCAAAACTATACTCTTTAGGCTTTGGTTAGAAGGCTATAAACATGTCACACTTAAAAGACAGCTAATTGTACTCATTATGAATTACCATGACCGCCTGCTCTGTCAAGACCTCCAGAAGTGTTATCTTCAGTATTTGCATGACTATTAAATCTGATGTCTTAAATATATACACACATACATGCAAACAGACATAGAATCATAGAATCATACAACAGTAAGGCTGGAAGGGACCTCAAGGATCATCTAGTTCCAACCCCCTGCCATAGGCAGGGACACCTCCCACTAGTACAGCTCACTCAAGGCCTCGTCCATCCTGGCCTTGAATACCTCCAGAGAGGGAGCATCCACAACCTCCCTGGGCAACCTGTTCCAGCATCTCACTGCCCCCACCGGAAAGACCTTCCTCCCAACATCCAGTCCAAATCTCCCCTCTGCCAGTTCAAACCTATTGCCCCTCATACATTCCTTTATTTTCTTTTATCATGTTCTTCTGGAAAATATTTCCAGCAAATCTATCTGCAATTCCCTGCCTTAGCATCATGCCAGAATGATGCAATATGAATACCCTACCACACAGAACAGGTAGCTACTCCAAGCCTGTGCTCATGTCCTCATTTGTGTTTATGGAAAATAAATAGAACTAACGCGGCTCAGATGCTCTGGTGATGACTCACTGTTATGGAAGGGGTAATTAATTACTGCAAGATGATATTTTAAAAATATTAATATATAGTTTATTAATATTAAATATTCGGAACTCGCATCACCCCGANAGCTCAGGATCAAGAGCAGCAGGCATGGATGCAATAGCAGACACACCTTGTAATGGCAAAGCGCGCACCCTGTGCTCCCTGCACATCCCCTTCTATCCAATACTGCCTGAGACTAATGGGCCTTTGGACACGACATAGTCAATCAAATGGCAGTTAGCCAAGATTTGGCCATATTGGGTGAAGCCATAGGCTTGCTTTACACTTTTTTGGGCAGAACACAGCCTGGCACAAGGCAACCGTGTGCACCTTGTTTACCACAGTTGCTGGGCAGGCCACAGACCCCAGACTTAGCGGTTCCAGGTTCTTTGTCCCTTTTTCCCGCGGTTGCTCTCCCCAAAACAGGAGGGAGAGCAGAAAAACATGCCTGGGCAAGCCAGGACATGTACAAGCCTAATTTGGCCTGCTTAGGCCTACCACGGCACTCACCCAATTCAAATTGGTTGGAAAGGTTACCACAGGTTTGTCTGACTTCTTCACTGTCCCAGCCAAGAGGATAAAGGGCGCAACCAGAGCCGATCAACAAACCTATGGAGAAAAAAGAAAACAGCAGTTCATACAAGCAATTGCATTAGCTTAAACCCAGGCTAGCACTCGGAAATAAAAGTGTTAAACTACTATTTGGGGATCTCAGAGGAACAAAATAGTGTCTTCTGAAAACAACAGAAAATCATTTGGCTTTTGACTGTTGCTTTCCACTACACTGTTTTGTAGCGGGTCTGCGAGCTGGAGGCAGCTTTGGCAGTTCAGCCCCAGAAACCATCTTCAGACTTTGGAGATTCCACCTGAGAACTTTTAGACTGGTTTGAGGCTAATTGGAATATTTTAACGGAGAAAATTGTATTATAGGCTGTGAAAGGAAAACAATGGTGATGTCTACTTCACTCATAGGCTTGCTGAGATGGATAAGAACAAGAACTCAAAACATAGATAACATACACTCTCAGGCACAGCATCTCGGGCTGTCTAGCAGCTTCTGGCTTTTCCCCTCTCTGCCGAGTAACCTCACTAACCACTTTCCTTCTAACCCCCCTGGACGATCCTCCAAACTCACCTTGCACGTAAGGCAAACCCTGGGGTAAGGTAGAGGAGTGGGGAGAAGGTGGAAGGGTGGTTGGGAGCCCCTCCTGGGGTCTCTGATTTCTGGGAGGGGTGTTGTCTTTCTGTATTCCCTTTAACTTGTATATTTCTGTAAAAATTCCTGTCTATTGTGTATATATCTGCTTGTATATTGTGCTAAGCTGTAAATAGAGCTTCATTCCTTAGCTTCCAGCCGGCTGAGCCCAGTCTGGGTGATTTTACAAAGTGTGGGGGGGCAGGGAACTCCCAAACCATCACATCCTTCTCTTCCGCAGAACTGCTATATATACTGTTTGGAAAACTCAACATGGGGTTAAACAGAAGCTGTGTTAATTACAGCATTTACAGGCTGATTGCTTCTGATTAATTAAAACAACAATCAACCAGGGTTTATCAAGGTTCTAGCAGGAAAAGTAAACTGACAGTTCTGTTAATCTGCTGTCATTTTCCTTTGTTTATCGAGCTTTCAAAAGCCAGGGAAGAATGGTTTCTTGTCACCTGATCAATTCATGCCACAGATACACACTCCACAAAGTTTCCTCAAACCATTTCAGCTGAAACAACAGAAGTCTTGAGCCATTTACCTGTTATCATGCTTGGCTCAACATTCACAACATGCTTTGCTTCCTTCAGCCCTTGCACTGCCCCAAACAGATGTGTTTTGGCTAGTTCTTATCCTTCACAAGATCTTGCTGGGAAACACTCAATGGGCCATGATTATTTTGCAGAAGTGGCATTTTTATCATATTGCATTCTCAGCTGTCACTGCAGCAGCTGCCAAAAAGTGGGTGTAGCTGGCAAAGCTTCTTACACGAACAGCCTAGAGAGGACATTTCAGTGTATGCTGCAGGGTTTAAATGTTACCTCCTTTGTGTCAGATTTTATTGATAAGATTAGAAACAAATCACTAATGGCCTGATGCTTTGCAGGCTGTAAAGGCAAGTCCTCCAAAAGTCTGCAGTGTGGGCTTGCAGTGGTGCCTTTTACCTCTTATGTAGAGCATAGGACTGGTACAAGACTTCAAGTCCTACAGCTGTCACTGACTGACTGTGGGCAAGCTCCTCGCCTTTGACTCATCTTTTTTTCCCTGTCTTGAGAATGAGGACAATGTGCTTACTGGAAAAGCACTTCTGCTGCTGTGCTCCTAATGCAGAAAAAGCCCTGAATGTGGTGACAGAGGTACAGTGGGCACCACACCAGTCTAATGCATCCTGAGAGAGATTCTGACTCAGGCCTGGAGCTAGCTGTGCATTTCTACTAACTCTATCCTCAAATCACAGTATCACAGTATCACAGTATCGCAAGGTTGGAAGAGACCTCAAAGATCATCAAGTCCAACCCACTACCACAGACCTCAATGCCTCAGACCAAATGCCTCAGACTCTCATATTCTGATGCTCCTTTAAGATACAGAAATTACCTTATTATGTTCTTGACTTGCTCAAAGATACATCTGATCAAGACACTGATGTACTGTAGTGGTATCTCATCTTTCTCTAAAAGATCTGTTATGCTTAAACATTTTAGCTGTTAACAAAGTAGCTCAGCAACTCTTCTGCTGCTCCTTCAAGTACATCTGCCCTTGTTTAGGCCAAATATTAACTCCTTATATCTTTTCCAACTAGGTTCCAGTTTCTTCTTGCTACTCAAGTTTCCTTCTTACTTTCCTTGTAGAGCAGTCATTGCCTGTTCCTCTCCGTATCTACATCGCGTAACAGAAAAAGAAATCCCTGAGGCATCTCCCTCTAAGGTGGTGCATTTACCCAGTAGCTGTAAAGGGAGAAAACCAATTAAGGACAGGAGTGCTAGGTATTTTCACAACTTTGCTTGACCTGGATATGGTTGATTCTAATGTCCTTGCTAATGGCTTTCAACACTATCATCTGATTTCTATCCCCAGGGCTTCAGAGCCACTGGCAGCTGGTAGAATCCATGTAAATGAGAGTCACTTCTAATTAAATTCTCAGAAAAGATGTTTCTCAGACAAGAGAACTTAAGCCAAAACTAGTTCTACATTTGCTAAAGACAGCTGAAGACTCTGAAAAAAAATCTGACTGATTTCTCACTTGAATTGTTAAAGCAAAAAGGGTGTTGTGAAATGTTAACAGCATAGCTGATGTCCTAGGAGTGGGCAGGACCCAACTGGGCAAGGAAGAATGTGATCACTGAGGATGAGAACGGTTGGAAAAGGAATGAAGAGTACCTCAATGCCACAGACAGCCCCACAGGCCAGTGAACTGTGGCTGTCCCAGCCAGTCCTAGCACGATTCTGACCCACTCCCACACTGGTTGCGATGCTCATTACCTGCCTGGTGCCAGACCAAGAAGAGCACAGCTTAAAAGTTGCTCTGGCCAAAAGTGAATCACTCTGACTGGGCTGCTTTCCATCAAATTGTTTCCTTGAACAGATATTCTGGGAGACCTCGCAAGTGCTGGATGAGTAATATTGTGAGGGGCAGGGAGATGAGTGCGGGGGGTCGGAAGGAAGAAAGGCAGGCTTGCAGCCGCCTGTGTCGGACCAGATGAAAGGGCAGCCAGCCCTCCCTCACAAATAGGTCCTGGGAAAGCCTCCTGCCCAATTCTTCCAGGAGGGCACAGCAGCAGCACTGTAGACAAGTGGAAGGGCTATTAGCATAACAATGCTGCCCTTCCAAACTCCGAACAAGCTGTTACTCAGCACTGGCCAAGTACTTTCCTGAGGTGGTGAATGTCTAGAGCTCATTGCATTCAGAGGATTGTTTGTTTTCAGCTCTCTTCAGGTTATGTTGCAGTAACAGGTTGTTGTTTGGCTTTTTTCCTCAAGAATATTTGGGTTGTTTCTTCAGGCTGTTCAGCCTGGAGAAAAGAAGGCTCTGGGTAGACCCTTATAGCAACCTTTCAGTACCTGAAGGGGGCCTACAAGAAAGCTGAGAGGGCACTTTTTACACGGGTATGTAGTGATAGGACAAGAATGGCTTTAGCTTCAGGAGGGAAGATTTAGACTTTAGGAGGAAATTCTTTAGAGTGAGGGTGGTGAGACACTGGAGCAGGTTGCTCAGGGAGGTTGTGGATGGCCCTCCCTCGAAGTGTATAAGGTCAGGTTGGATGAAGCCTTGGACAAACTGGTCTAGTGGAAGGTGTCCTTGCCTGTGGCAAGAGGGTTGGACTAGATGATCCTTAAGGTCCCAAGTGAAACCATTCTATGAATCTATGACTATTGCACATAGCACTCTCTGCTGCCACCCTCCAACCACAGGTCACCCTTCTCCAAACATGTACCTGTTCACTCTTTCTGCCTCTGATGATACACTGGATACAGGGGTCGCAAGCCTTGGGAATTTTATCTCCTTTCTTAGCCAGACCTCTTCACCCCCCTGTTACAGCCTCTTTTGCAACCTCTGTAAGTCTAAAGCCCAGTTTCAGTGAAAATAAATCCTGGGGTTCAGTCAAAAATTCATTACTGATGCAATATACTCTAAAGTTAAAATCTTCCAAAGGAGCACTGCCTCACTCATACATGAATGCTTGCCCTTAAAGCCAGTTCACACTAATAACCATCTCACAGCACCACCACTGAGCCTCATCATTAGCTGTGCCTCCTAGAAATAAATAAAAAAAATAAGGGAACACCACTGCACTGAATCAGAAAACCTCCCTATCCCAGCAACAGCTAGCTCTCCACTTGGGTATGGGCTTTAGCAGTGTAGAGCTTCATTTATGGAGTACCAGTCATCAAGCTGCAGTGCTATTCTGCTTGCAACTTGTGCTGTGACAATGAGATCAAATGGAAAACTGCCACCTGAAGCTGGTGCCATCATGTGGCCCCAGAGCATGAGTGGCAAGGCAGGGTGTTTACCTGCAAAGGACAAGTTATAAAGCCATAGACAAGCTCACACATTTCATTTAGTGAGTATAAAACTTGCTGGAGATCAAAGGTGCTGCCAGGACCACAAAGCTTGAGTCTCATCTGGCTAAAAGGCTTATGCCTTTAAGTACCAATTTTCTCAAAGGTGCCAACTGGCCACAACTCTTAAGAGTTGCTGTCCTGACATCTCTTTTGGTAATACTGGTTTTGATTTGCCATTTCCCTGTAGTGGTGCACATGTGTCTGTCATGGTTAGGTCAATTGACAAAGCAGTTATCTTCCCCAGTACTTCTTGAAAGCCAAGTACAGGTCAAAGTCAGGAATCTATCTTCAGTGTAAGAATTCCATAAAGACTTAGAGTCTGCTAGTCAGTAAGACAAAAAATTCACAGGCTTTGCTTTATGCACTGAGGTACATATACATGTGTGAGTGTGTCATGTCTCATTGCTTTCAGCAGGATTCTGCATGACTTGAACAGAGCTGATAGTGCCTCAGTCTGCATGGGAAGTGAAAATTTGGTGGCATTTCAGCTCCCTTATTTTATGCACTAAAAGTGCAGAGTGTGCCCCAAAGCCCACAGTGCTAATAGGACTTGGACAAAATCCCCTCAGCTTCTTTACCTTCTAATCAATCCACTCCTGTTTGTAAAGCAACTAAGTGTGTGGATCAGACCCTGCAAAAGCAAAAATACTGCATATTATCACTGCTAATAACAACTCATGCATGTTCACAGCTATTCCATTTACTCACAGAGAACGTAGATCCTGTTGAACAGCTGCAACCTCCACTGAAAGACCTAAGTTAAATCCAAGGACTGCAAACCCAATAGAAAACATCAAGCTAGTTTTGCAGCTTCATCAGAGAGCAGTTAGTTGCTTAACTCAAGAGACACATCATGGCCTGCCTTACAGTTACTATATTTAGCCAGCTATGCTACTCAGGACACCACACCCATCTTTATAGATGCTTAAAATGCTTAGGATGACTACAGCCCTTCTTCAGAAAGTAAAAAAAAAAAAAAAAAAAAACCCACAAAACAAACCAACAAAAAACCCCACCCAAAACACCAAAAAAAAAAAACCCAAACACCACAACAACAAACCAACCACCATGCTGTAATTACCATCATCTGTCATCTTCAATTATCTATGACAGTCAATGAAAGAAAGAGAAAGGGGAAGGAAATGTGCAGTTCCATAAACAGCACCTTCACAACAAAAGCTGCAGCTTCAAGATGCAAAGGAGCCAGTCAGTGGGACAAAGCCAGCTGGCACCAGAGGCACTGGATGGCACCAGAGGCACTTTTGGATGGCAGGCCATGCACCAGTGGAGGTGTTGGCACCATCAGAGACGAGCTCTTCCGGAGTAGCTCTGCATTTGGGAATGAAATGGGCTCGTTTCCCTGATCAATGAAACACTGCTGTTGCTAGTGCTGTAAAGTGCTGTCGCTGGCTTGACATGCTAGTGAGGCATGCAGGAGTGAGCTGCAGGGCTGTCTTAAACACAGCCAGCTTTGGCAGTGCAGAGCGGGAATTAAGTGCTTAGCTTCAATATTTAACAACATACCCTTTAGCCACCAGGCTCTATGCACAGTCCATGAAGAGAGCTGGATACCTTAAGTAGTGAGTTAAAACCAGCCTATGTGCAAAGTGAGGAGCTGCTCAGACCTACAAGTTGGAAAACTGCAAACCAGAGGGTCAGAGAGCGAGTGTCTGCCCAGAGTAATCCTTGTTCACTCCAGACTTCCTACTCAGTTATTCTTGCTACAGGTACAATGTGTGATCAGAATTTCTTAACACTTGGTATGTGAAAGATGATCTTGTCTCTCTGTAGTGGAATTTGTGATTGAAAATAATTGAATGTAACATGTTCTGCATAAGGTGGATGTGGCAGGGAAGGGGCAGGAATTACATTAGTGGCTTGGCACAGATCTAGGTCTCATCTTGCAATGACAGGACTAGGGGCAATGAGTTTAAACTGGCAGAGGGGAGATTTAGACTGGATGTCAGGAGGAAGTTCTTTGCAGTGAGGGTGGTGAGGCACTGGAACAGGTTGCCCAGGGAGGTTGTGGCTGCTCCCTCCCTGAAGGTGTTCAAGGGCAGGTTGGACGAGGCCTTGAGTGAGCTGTACTAGTGGGAGGTGTCCCTGCCTATGGCAGCGGGTTGGAACTAGATGATCCTTGAGGTCCCTTCCAACCTTACCATTTTATGATTCTATGATTCTGTCTAAGAAGTGATAAAGAAACGACTTGTGGGATGTAGCAATCAGCTTACTCTAAAATGTAAAATATTAACCACTGTTAATATTTCAAAGAGCTTGGATACAGTAAAATCTCAAACAATAAATAAAGGATTAATAACCAAGAGACATTAACCATATTTTGCCATGGACAAAATGACTGCACTCAGAAAGACCCAGACCAATTGGCAAAAGTCAATGCAGAAAAAAAGGAAATGCAAACCCCTGTGGTGGGCAATTTTCAGACCGCTGCTGTGGCTTAAATGGGAGCCTCCACTCAAACATCTTAGGTGCCTTAAACAGCCCATATTGACAACACACAATAAATTAACTGTCTGTAACTGTCCTGACAGTTCATAGCTAACAAGTCCTGTTTTACAGACTCAGCATTTCCTCTCACTTGTTGAGGTCACAGTGTGTCCCTGATTGTTATATGGCTCATTCTTGTTTTGTTGTCAGCCCACTTGATCATTGCATCCTCAAAGGCCTGTTAAATAAAGCAAATCTTCCCCAGTGTTTTTCTTTCTCCCTTGCAAAGGGTAAACCTAAGCAGGTGATTCAGATAAATCTGACAGAGGGAACCATCACTTTGATCAATAAAGAGAGGTAGCGGATGATAGTAAATGAGGCACCTAGCTTTAGATTCAGCATCAGAATCTTGATGCTAGAAAATGCAGTTTCAAACAGGAAACAAACCAATGGTGCCTTTCCTTGTGGGCTTTTAAAGAGCCTCTGCCATGAGAACTGGGAATTGTATTCCATTTCTGTATATCCTTAGCTCTGGTCACAGTTATACCCTATGAATGCAATGAAAGGGACAGCTTGGGCACCATAAAGGACCTCCTTGGCCAGCAGTTAGAGGTGGTTTGCATCATTGTAAGGGTGGGGGGAAGCCTCTCCAGCCCACTGTCATTGTGAAAGCCCAATCTGTATCTCCACCTAGAAAAATAAAAGGAATGGGTCAGGCTTTGTTATGTACTGCAGAGTAAAAATAAATACAGAACCAAATGCTGCCTTTTGTACAGTTACTTTCTGGTGAAAAATATCTTCTCCAAAATATCTTCATATTTTTTTACCCTCATTTTGTACTTTTTCCCTTTAATTTTCATACCTGACCAAAAAAAGAACCTTGCCATATTTTTTTTTGCTAGGCATTTCTAGTGAATACTGCTCATGTGACAGATATTCAGGCCATCTGGAGAAGATGACAGAATAATTTGGAAGTCATCCCTTTCAAGACCATTTTAATGATGATTCTTTCCTTCACATTTTTTTCTCTATTAGCCAATCTGAATCTTCAAGGATGATAGAAAGTTTTCACAGTCCCATCTGTCACTTGAAGGTACAGTAATCTCTACAAGCAAAACAAAACCAATTTTCAGATGCTGCACAGACTGACTCTCCAGTTCTTCTGACTTAAAAAATTCTCCCTCCTGTCATGGTTTTATAACATTTACCTGCTATAGAAGTGAGCCTGTATCATAGAATCATAGAATGGTAAGGTTGGAAGGAGACCTCAAGGATCATCTAGTTCCAACCCCCTGCCATAGGCAGGGCCACCTCCCACTAGTACAGCTCACTCAAGGCCTCATCCAACCTGGCCTTGAACACCTCCAGGGAGGGAGCAGCCACAACCTCCCTGGGCAGCCTGTTTCAGTGTCTCACCACCCTCACTGCAAAGAACTTCCTCCTAACATCCAGTCTAAATCTCTCCTCTCTCAGTTTAAACCCATTGCCTCTTGTCCTGTCATTAGTCCCTCCCCAGCCTTCCTGTAGACCCCCTTCAGATCCTGGAAGGCTACTATAAGGTCTCCTCGAAGCCTTCTCTTCTCCAGGCGGAGCCCCAACTCTCCTAGCCTGTCCTCATAGGAGAGCTGCTGCAGCCCTCTGATCATCTTCGTGTAGTGTGAAAGTAAAATTGAGCTGGCACATAGAGTTGTCTGCTGCTTTCAGACATACCTTAGCAAACTAATAATGAGTTAAAGAAGAATTGGTTTAAAATACTTCAGCAGACACAGGTTCTGAAGTTCAAGAAACTCTCCAGAAAACTGCAACCAAGCAGCAGCTACAGAATGATAGAAGTAGGTCAGAGCAGATTCAGACAAACTCCAGAGTCTGGGCAAAGTAGTAGTACCAAATGGAGTAAAGAGGGGAATGGAGAGAGCAAGACCATGTCAGCTGCAGGCAGCCCAGCTCCCATGCCTGCAGGACTCCAACCACAACTCAGTCAGTGAGGCATGATGTCTTTATACTGACAGCTCCCAGCTCTTCACCCAGCAACATCCCTTAAGGTCACACTTCTGATGCTTCTCTTGACATCATCACTGTGTTATTTGATTTCTCTGTTGTTCTTCTGTTAGACAAACATTATCACACTGGTTCTTGCCATTGCTGTTCATACCTGTCCCTCAGAAAACCCAGGCATGCATCTGACCTAGGTTTTTCTTAATCTTAAACATGAGATCAGCACTTAGGGCAACAGCTCTGTGTTAATACTCTCTGAACATGGGACATTTGACTGGTTCCTTATTGAGCCCAAACTGGGAGTGTGTTGTTCAAGAAACAGTACAATTGCCTACACAGTGAATGGACACAATAAGGAACTCCTTTACTCCCTTACTGTCCAGGCAGGGGTCCCCTAGGGGCATGCAGATACAAATTACATTTATGCTGCACCAATTTCCTCCCACTTCTGGACAAAGGGTCACAGCATGTGAGACAGCAAGTCAGTTCAGGGCATCACTCAAGGTCAAGGTGTTTCTGCCACAGACTATGCAAGACATTAAAGTGACTCTAGATGCAAATAAAAATGAAATATAAGAACAAAAACAAAAAAAAAAAGAAAAAAAAAAACCCCCCCCCCCCCCAAAAAAAAAAGGAGGAAATAAACTACTACAGCCTTCAGCTTTGCAGTTTCTGCCCCCATAACACTGTTTTATTTTAAGTGTGGAAATAGTATGCATGGGTTTTCAGCCAAGGGCACAAACCTCATCACCTTTTCCCTGCTGGTTCTGATCTCAAGGTTTTAATTCAATTCATTCGGCTTTGCTCAGCTTCCCTTCTTCTATGATGGCCAAGTTCCATCCCTCAAATGAGTCTTTTTTTTGCTATTTTGGATTATTCCACAACATGAGCATCCACTGTCTGGCAGCTGCTTGGCTCTGAATTTCAGTGAACAGCCACAGCAAAGAGCTGCCACCTGCCTGCTACCACTTTCCAGAGCTCTCAGAAAGCAGGGCTGGTGGTAAAGGAAACCTCAAAAAGGCATAACAAATGTCTGCCAGCATTCAGTATGACAAAGTGCTGTGTCATGGCAGAGTCACAGTCCCTGCTTTGTCCCTGATTGAGGGCATGGTGCAGTGGAGGGTTCAGATAGGAGTTTTCTGACAGATGAAGCATCACATTGTTTGATTTTTCTTTGATTAAAGGTGGTGTGCTCACTGCAACAGAAGTCCTTTAAGCTCAGAGAAGGAAATCTAACCACCCACAGATGCTACAATGCTACCCAAAAGCTTATAGCTTTGTCTGTTCTTTTTGGACCTGGTCACTTTTTAAAGTAATACTGAGGGCTTCAGAAAATGGGGCTGGAGGCTGGAAGAAACCTGAAACGGTGAGGTAGGAAGAGTGGAGAAGTCTAACACAGAGCTACTACTAAATGAAAGCAAATTAATAAGAGCCATAATAGGGCAGTGGTAGCTGCTGCTGTGGAAAGAAGATCCAGCACCAAGTTCAAAGTCCTGCAAAATAGGTGCAGAGTGACAGGAGGCTGCAGATCTCAACAACTCCAACCCCTGGAAGTACTTCTTGTAATTAAATTTTATAAAGCAACAGCAAACAGACACCACAGTCTGTGGTTGACAGTAGTTATTAAGAAAGTCAAGAGTTTAATCCTGTTTTGCATATGCAGTAGGCAGAGTAATATGAGCTTTCAGAAACAGTTTTTGAACTAGAGTTTGTAGCTGGATGTTTCATTGAAAACTTCTTTATTGCCATTTATTATATAGCATCATTCACATGCATGTGATTTAGGTAGAAGAAGAGGCACCAACCTGTGCAATTTCTATCTTACTAGTTATGGTTAAGTGAAGCTAAGGCTGGCCATGAAGTCACATGGAGGGTATCTGGAGGATGTATCATTTGATTAAAGAATTCACTGGACAGTCCCTGTTACATTTTCATTCTCTCTGTCAATGATAATGCAAGTATTTGACACCAGATAGAACAGTCTGCAGAGAGAAGCTCCACAGAACTCAGGGAAAGAGAGACTAAAGTTCAAATCAGGGAGAAAAAAAAAAAAAAAGAAGGAAGAGTAGAACCAAGGAAGGCTTCTACCATGTCTATTGCTCCCAACCTGAGTGTTAGGTGATGGCATAATTGACTCGGAGTAGGACTTAGCCACTCAAATATGTCATTTTCTGGCAGTTTAAGTGCCTTTTGGCATCTTCCTTTGCCACCACCTGCCTCTCTAGAGCAGTGTAAATTTCTCTTAAGTCCTGTGTCATACCTGCCAGTCCATGGGGAGGTCTTGCAGACCCTAGGGTAACTCTAACAGTGTAAAGCCTCTGGATTTAGGCTAATGAGTTTCACCCTAGATACCTATTGATCTCAATATGAGCTTAGAAACCTACCTCCAAGGAAAGTATCTGTTCTGTTAATATAGAATCATAGAATCATAGAATGGTAAGGTTGCAAGGGACCTCAAGGATCATCTAGTNTAAGCTTTTCATCACCCCAGACCCCCAGGTCCTTTTCCTCAGGGCTGTTCTCGGCCATTCACCACCCAGCCTAGATTTGTGCTTGGATTGTGCCTACCCAGGTGCAGGACCTTACACTTGGCCTTGTTGAATGTCATGAGGTTGGCTTGAGCCCACCTCTAAATTGTATGAATCTGAAATTGAATCCAGTCCAAAGTTGCCTACACTTTATTTTAGCTCTTATCCTCCATCCTTAAGATGCAAATGTCTTAATTCCTGTCATGAATTCTGCCTTCCTTTGTGGGAAATGACCTGAATGTTAGGGAAGAAGAGAAGATTAAAGGAAAAGCTGTCTTGCTCTTGATCATAAATCTGTACGTTCTACCTAAGTTATTTCTATGGAAACAAGTTGTTGCTTCAAAATGGCCTTGATTTGTCTCAACTGCTACCACAGAGCTAGACTGCTTAAGACTAGCTTTGGTGAGTCTGTGTCACTCCTCCCAGACTCATACAACAAGATGACTGACACCACTTGTTCAGAAAAGGACATGGTTCAGTCAATGGCAGAGTAAATCTGCAGAGTGGAACTGAAATGCTTGAAGAACTCCCGAAAAGGCTCTGGAGTTTGACTGTCAGCTCATTTTTGTTTGGCAAGCCATGATCACTGTCTGTACATTATAAGTGCCTGAGCGTTACCACATGCCATCAGACTTCTTTATGTGACAACCCATCTGTGTGCTCACCTCATTGCTTTGTGGCTCAAAATCAAATGCCTGACAATTCAGAGAGTCTAGGGCAACGTGTGGCGTATGACATTATGTATTTAAATAGAAATCACTCCATTAGAAACACAGGAGTGCCTACTGTAATTAATAAAAAGTGGTTTAATAACTAACTTCCCAAAATACAAAATTGTCTATGTAGTCATAGTAGATGAAGTATTATTCCTTTACATTAATATGAATTTCAATAGCAGCTGGAGACTGGACAAAACTTGACAGAGACTTTGTAGAAGCTCCACGCTCAAAGCATTTGTTAGTATGAGAAGTGATCTTGTGAAGCATCATGAGGAGAGAATGAGGGAAATCTATCCTGTGTCACAGAAGCTCCCTGAGCATTAAAATGGAGAAATGCATAGGTATTACCATATCTTTTGAACACAAACTAGGCTGTTACAAGCAGTAAGGAAAAGCCTACAGAAACCCAACTCCTGAGCACAGCTCCAGTGATTTTGCTTCTAGATTGTTGCAGCCTTTGGAAATATTCAGACACAAATTAAACTACCAAATAATTGATATTCTGTCTCTGTTAGTTCACTGATCTGTGAAAAACAATAGTTCGTAGATGCTGGATAAAGCAATAAAAATGTCCAATCGGTTCCTGCACTTCAGNTGATTCTAAGTAGTAAGTAAGTTTGGAAATATAGTAAGAGAAACTTCTATAATGCCATAAAAGTCAGTGTCAGTCACCAAACACAGCAGAGAATGACTTTTCCCTTTATGCTATTCTCACTAATTTCACAAGTTTAAACCTTCCTCTACTCTGCAAGAACATACACAAGCCTAGCTGATAGATAAGCCTGCAGCCATCAAGTTCATCTCTGTACAGTGTAGTGCCCTGATGGCTAAGTCACAGGCAGCTCTGTGTTGTGAAATACATCTGAACTGATGAAGGAGAGGTCAGTTTAATTTATTGTTTGTTGCTGTACCACTTTTTATCAGCTTTTAAAATATACTCTGCACTTACAAGCCTATTTGCAAAGCATGCAGCTAAGCAGGGGAATTAATCTGTGCATGGACAAAGTTATATTTGGTGCAGATTGCTTTTGTGACAAATTAGTGTAAAATGAAAAGAATTGAGTCAAGTCTAAGCAATAATAGACTCCATGTGAAATCAATTGTATGGCTTTCTCAGTTAAACAAAACCCAACTGTAACCTCATTCTCAGTGACTTTGTTTTGAAGAAGAGAGTTTCTAGGGTTCAGTGCAGCTCCAAAGAGGACTGTGTAGCACTCAAAATACTGTTTCCATACTGTCAGGCTGCCTGCATTTTGTTTTGCATGATTTTCACATGCTCTAAAGTCTCCTTCATGTGACATACCCAAGAAAAGGACATTTTTTTTATATTTAAACAGAAATGAAAAATGTGGAATATTCTGTGATTTCTATCTGAAGGCATTCACATTCAATAGCTGACCCAATTTGGATGGGAAAAAATACTCTTCAAAGTCAATTTTCCTCAAATAGGTCCCATATTTCAGTTTGCCACAAAATGTGATAAATCTTGATTTTGGACAGGAGCCACAGTTTGTTACAAATATATTGCACATCTGCAACATTTGGCACTGCTGCTTATCCTCTCCAGAGAAAATCCCTATGGACAACTGTACTAATATCTCAAACATACTTAACTCTTTCCAGTAATGCAGACCAGCACATAAGAGGGAAGAACTGAGTAAAAGGGTATGCTTCTCTTGTGATGAGCCCATGAGCCCACCTTTGATCTCATTTGGAAATCCTCTTCTGCTCACCCCTGAATTATCCCAAGGCAATGGAGTAAAACCTCAGCACTGCCCAACTCTTTATGTTGAGAGTCTTTTGATTCCCATCTTCTTCCTGTATCATTTAGTAAATTATTTTATGCAGAGCATACTTACACACACATAAGATCCTGGAAACTCGAGTTGGAAGGAAACATCAAGAAGACATTCTATTCTTACTTCAGCATCAAATTCAGCATAAGTTCTACTGGTACCTTCCAAGAGAAATATTTTAGTCTGTTCTTAAAAAGCCTCTCACAGTAGAGATCCCACCTCCTTCCAAGACAATCTGTTCTTGTGGCTCTGTCTGCAACAGAAGCTTTTCATGTTGTCTGACCTATATCTTCCTTGTAATCTAAGTTCACTCCTTAAACCACAGACTTTGCTAAGCCTCTATCTAGGTTCTGAGAGACTACTTTATATTCTTCCTCTTTACCATAACTCTCTCTGCAATTTCCCAATGTAGTCCTTTTTTCCTGCTAGAATTGGTCATTCCAAACAGCCTTCTCTCTCCAGAGGATTTCTGTGGTTGCTGGCTTTGACAATTTGTTGGAATTTTTCCTTCAGAAAACAAAAAGCAGTGCCAAAATACTATCAGAGCAGCTGAAAAATGAACCAAACTCACGGTGTTCAGTTGAAAGAAATGAAAATGAAGACCCTGAAGGTGATGGCAACACTAACCAAGAAAATCCTAAAAGGAACTGCGTGACTTGGAGCTCATTACTGTTCTTTCTTCCCAAAAAACTTTCCACTGCCTTTCGAGCAGTGGAAGACTCTTCAAACACATTTTTGCTATAAAGGGTATCCTTGATTGAAGTCTATCAGTGCTTTGAAGCCATCTTCAGCACTTAGTATTTCTGCTCCAATTTACAAGATCATTGGCTTAATGGATTGGCACTTGGTGACTAGAGCATGCCATGACTATATACAAGAAGACATCCTTATTCGGACCTTGGTGTACCGAGTGCTACTCACTCAGCTCTGGCTGGACCTCCTGCAAGGACTGAGAATGTGTGAAAAAAGTGGAGGCAAACAGAAAATGAAAAGAACTATGAGATGAATGTTAGATGGCTGTAGAAGCAGCTAATCATGACGCATAGACAATAGTCTGGTCTTCAAAGAGGAAGATGCAATGTCCTTTATTTTCTACTGTCCTCATATACTAACCATCATTTGCATTATTTATATAGACACAGCTGACTGTTGTGACATATCCTGCTCCTTGTGCTGCTGATCTTTCCTTTAATCTCCTCAATTTATAATCCAGGTGTTAAATGAGTGACCTATATTTGCTGTGATGCAAATGAAAAGTCCCTGCAAGTGCTCCCATGCCAAATTGTTTGATGGAGTTAAGCATTCAGCAAACAGCCCAAGACTGGATCCAGGGTGAGATTTCTGGTGTGCAAACTCACATAAGCTACTTAAAGAGGCTGCAGATCTTCTGCTGCTCTTGGTCTTCACAGTTGGCTCCTGCTTTCTACACAGTTTTCACTCAATTTTGTCCATGTGCAAAAAGTGCTGTTTTACTAACGTANATGCTGTCTGTGCTGCCTGCGCACACTGCAGGCTCATGTTGAGCTTTTCAGTGACGCAGACCCCAAGGTCCTTTTCCTCAGGGCTGAATTTATGGCTTGGACAGGAGCTGGTGCTGCTGTGACACTATAAGGCCTAAGACATATATTATTCAGACTTGGGAAAGTATTACACACAAAAGCACGTTACCTTACAGGCCCAGTCTTGTAGCCTTAGCCACTTAAGTAAATCTAATTGGGGACAACAGGCCTGTGTGAAATCAGTTTTGCCACTGATTTCAGTGAAGCCAGAGCTTTAGCCACAGTCAGCTCACTGTTTCTACAGGTAATTTCCACTGCTTGAAGTTCTTAAAAACCAAGTGTGTTGTACCATGAGAGAAACTCTGTCCTTCATTGGCTATCTATTTAAAACTAGAATAATACCCAGTAACTACTTTAAGGGAAAGGATATTCCTCCCCCCTAGATCTGACAAAGCATTTCCTTGTCTAACTTATGTACTCCAGGGGCACCTCCACTGTAGCACAAATTATATCCAGAAGGATCAGAAGAGCCCTATAACTATGTCAGAAACATGGAGATCCCTTTTGTCTTGACTTTTCTGAAATGTAAATATTCACTTTAAAATTATATCATCAGAGTGTCTAGGACCAGCTGTTCATCCCTTTTTTTTCTTTGTATTTTACTGCCACTGAGTCATTGTTCTGAATTATCAGAACAATAATTAGATTCAGGAAAGGGGGGACAGGTATTCATATCCCCCTGAGAAGAAGAGATAAAAGTTTCATTTCTGAAAGCTGATGTACCAGTGGTGGATAGTGGGGAACTGGGATTCCTTCTTAACTGCAAGGAAGAGATCAGCAAAGTTTATTAATAAAGCAATTTAGATAAACTTCATTTATGCATTATTTGTACAAGTATCTTGGCAACTGCTTATTTAGCATCTTGAACACATCAGGAATTTTAAAGAGGATGACTGAAATGTTGCCTCAAACTGTAAAAAAGCTTTGACAGTAGTGGATCTGGGAGGTAATGAATTTTTTTTTCTTTTTCTGCTTCTTTCTCTTCCTCCAACTAAAACCAATTTTCTAATATCCTTGGCATAACTACTATAATGAAGCATAATTTATTTGATCCTTACACAGCCCCCTCGGGATTACTTCTTGCAGATAGCCAATTATAAACTCTTACATACTTTATAGCCCTCATTATGTATGACAGAGGCACACTAATAAATAATGCAAACCCCCTTTTATACTCAGTCTACCTTGTGAGAACACAGGGGTCTGGTATGGAGAGAAAAGCACACTGAAATGCATTCTTATTTCCAAATGGACTGAAAAACTTTGTAGCTTCAGCTTGCTTCTGTGGGACACTTTCTTTTTTTCCCAGACTGGACTCCTGTGGCTTGATTCATTACTAGATCAAAATCAAGTTCAAATAGAAATGGACCATGACACACAAACTGTCACTGCTCTGTCACTTCCTCATGACATCCTGTCAGCTGTAGACAAGAAAGGAGGTTAGGAAGCAGAACAGCCAGGTTGAATACAAATGAACTGATACTCAGTTGTAGGCTTTTCACAGTAATGAAGCAGAAAGAGCCAAGGCCCAAAGAGCACATTTCACTCTTCCTGCTCTTCCTTTCTAGTGCAACTTCCAGACAAGACTAGTGATCAGGTCAAGACTCTGGAGGAAAGCAAAGTAGTTCTAACTGTCCCTCAGCTGGTAAGGCTCAAAGTGAAGAGTGAGACACTCAAGAAAGACGTGAGGTTGAATATACACACGTTCAACAGTTCTGCTTTATTTTTGTCTTTAATTCACATGCTGCTGCTTTTTAAAGCAAAGAAGCAACAACTACAACAATTGATAAATGTTACCAAGATCACTATAGAGACCTGGGGAGTTGTGAAGGCTACATATGACTTTCGTTCCTACAAGGGACATTACTCATAGTGTCTCTTGAAGCTTTCTGTTCCCTACATAAAGAAGAGGAGATAATAGTTTCAAAAGGCACAGGAGTTTCTTGCCTCTCTATAATGCTTGTAGACCTTGAGAGGCAGAATGTAGGAGGAAGGCAAGTGTTCATGCATGGATTATTACAACTGATAATAAAAGTAAAACAAACAACTGGGTGAATTATGCAGTTTTTATTGTTTGACTTAGACTAGACTCAAACTCATTTGAATTTCTTTCCTGTTATCCTTCTAGTTAACAAGGAAGAGGGCCACCTTAAAAAAATCAAACCAACAAGCAAATAAACAAGCCAAAAATTTCCAAGGGCAGAGCCCACCACAGGCCTTACTCCTGCAGTACTGGGCACATATTGTCAGAGCCAACACATAGAATCCATGGCACCAAAACTAAAAACTACTCAACAAATGACACACCTCTCCAGCTAGTGTTTAGATGGCTACAGTTGATTACACAGTCTGCCATTACAGCAGACATCTGGGCCTACAAGCATCTTCCTGTGTCTCTATGTGGCTTAATGCGGAGGAAGAATGAGTGCATGGAAAAAAGACAGAAGGAAGAGTGGCAGTATAATGCAAATACCCTTGCTATAGTTAAGTTGAAGCCCTGCCACTGAGTCCTGCTAGATTATGCAATTATATCAGCAGCCCTTCACAGCTGGCTCTGGAGAGGGCAACAAACAAAAGAACCAAAGACATAGAATCATAGAATGGTAAGGTTGGAAGGAGACCTCAAGGATCATCTAGCACCAACCCCCTGCCATATCTGCCTTTGTGTGCAGCTACAAAGAAATTATCTGCCATTTTAACTCTGGGATTTGACTAGAGTACACTGAAGCATTCACCTTCAATTAGCCATAGAACTTGAACATAGAATACTTCACCTTAACCTGAGGAAAAACTTCTTTACAGTTAGAGTGATGGAGCACTGCAACAGGCTGCCCAGAGAGGTTGTGGAGTCTCCTTCTCTGGTGACTTTCAAAACCCACCTGGGTGCATTCATGTGTGAACTAGCCTAGGTGATCCTGCCTTGGCAGGGGGGTTGGACACAATGATCTATGGAGGTCCCTTCCACCCTCAAATATTTTGTGATTCTGCAATCCCGTAATTCAATCTAGCTGTGATCTGTTGATCTTCAGATCAAGATGTGATCTGAAGAGTCTGAAACACCAGTAAATATTCCTCTTGCAGAATCCATATGGACTGGCCAATGCATGTGATAAGCAGGTATAATCCAGCAGGTGGGCAAACCCCATTCATTTTTTTTCCATTTTGATCAGTCCTCCACTTAACGATACTTAACATTGTCCTTGAGACTCATTGTCAGTTAATACTCTGGTGCACAGCCTATGAATGCACTTTTGTTTGTTTTAAATAAATGGAATAAGCATAAATTAAATATTAGATACTTTTTGCAATGTGCAGGCAGCAACAACAACAAAACTTGATAGCTTAGACATAGAATTATAGAATCATAGAATGGTAAGGTTGGAAGGGACCTCAAGGATCACCTAGTTCCAACTCCCTGCCACAGGCAGGGACACCTCCCACTAGTACAGCTCACTCAAGGTCTCATCCAACATGGCCTTGAACACCTCCAAGGAGGGAGCAGCCACAACCTCCCTGGGCAACCTGTGCCAGCGTCTCACCACTCTCACTGTAAAGAACTTCCTCCTAACATCCAGTCTAAATCTTCCCTCTGCCAGTTTAAACCCATTGCCCCTAGTCCTGTCATTACAAGACCTTATAAATAGTCCCTCCCTATCTTCTATTTTTGGTTAAAATTCCATGGAAATCAGCTTTTACATAAAAACTAATCAAGACAAGGTTTTGGTGCTTACAGGTTGGGTCTGAATCTACCCCTTAAAATTTGTTAGCAGTGTCAAGCTAACTTCAGCAAGGTCAGTCACAGGAATCAGAAGCTAACTTCAACAAGGTCAGTCACAGGAATCAGAATAAGGCCATCTTCCCACCTGCCTGTCACTAAGGCATTGTTTGAAATCCTTCCTTTTACCTGCCTGCACCCTTCTGCTCACAACTCTTCCCATCGCTTTTTCCTCAACTGCTCCAGCAGACTATTGCCACAAGCAATTTACATGCCTGCCTAAGAACCAATAAAGTAGAAAATAAGCATTTTTTGCCTCCTGAAGACAAGAGGCAACACAGTCATGAATGAGATGCTGGCAAGTGATAGCTTGAGTTATCAAAAATTGAAAAAAAATTGTGCTACTGTACCCTGAAGCATATCACTGTATTCAAGGTCTCTGAGTCTTAATAGATCTAGCAGAGCTGCACAAATTTGAGATGGAAAAGGGCAATTTGCATCCAGTCCCCAACTCACAAGGGGTGGTTTGTTCCCTGAGGTAGTCTGTTGTTGCTTTGCTCCCAGGAGCATATTGCTTTTATCTGTGCTGAACACCACGGCGTGTCCAGTCCAATTTCAAAGGTCTCCAAGCAATAAAGGTTTATGGCTTTCCTGGGGCAACTGTTCAACAGCCAAATGGATTGTTCTGATCTGACTTCAGAGGAGCAGTTAAATGGAGGCTTACATCTATGTCTCACCAGGAAAATACATCTGCACTTAAGAGCTCTCCTAGAACAATTTTATCTATAGATGAAGAAAACATTGCTTCCCAAGGCCACATGACAATCTTCTCTCCCATCACATTAACCTTTCATTGCTACTGAGCTGACAAAGACTCAGCCTGCTGCCATCCTCGTGTTCACTGAACACCACACTGTGAGAACTAGCAGCACAAAACACTGACATCGTCCCTAGGCTCGGCAGCCTCCTCTGAAGCAAAACAGATCGTCATTGCCTTTTGGGAAATGGTCAGTGCCACTTCTCGTGGCCATGTGGAGACCTGAGCAATGAGGCTTCTCTTTCCCTCGGGCTGATTTTCAGGTGCTTCAGCTCAGCACACATGGCATGCACTAACAGGTAGAGGTGGCCATATGAGTGGCATCTAACAGAACCACTTTCCCCAAAAGCAGCCCACACTTATGCTGGCTAATAGGCCACAAAATATGTCTTTGGAGTGAATTTCATACCACAGCTGAGCAGATCTACTGTTGTACCACCTCTGAAATGGACAGTCAGACGATCTGTACATTCCCAGATATACCTTCTTGCTCCTTTCTTGTTCCTTCCCTTTTGCAGTTAAGGCTAATATGAACCAGATCCAGGAGCTACACCAGCAGAAAAAAAAAATAAATAAAAAAACACTGTTTTTTTATATTATTCTACTGGCATTAACTCTCCAGATTGGCATACTGATGGGTAACAGAAGTGACACACCAAGAGCAAAGTAGCCAGTAAACCAGCTTGGGAGAATTATCAAACCCTAGTCAGTTTGTTTTGACCCCTCCATTCAGCAATCCAAACAGGTCAGGAAACCAGTCTAGATACATCAATGAAAAGAGGGGCATTCAAATATTGGTCTGGCAACTGACCAAGTCCTGGGGAGGTGGGTGGAGCCAAGTGAACTTGAAGTGCTGCCATGAGGGCANTGTCCCTGCCTATGGTAGGGGGTTGGAACTCGATGATCCTTGAGGTCCCTTCCAACCTTACCATTCTATGATTCTATGATTCTGTGACTGAGAGCAATCATTGGAGACAACTGCATAGAAATCAGATAGAGGAAACTGAGTGCTGCAAATGTGACACTGAGGGATACTCAGAGACATGGGAAATGGGAGCAGAATCAAAGCTGAAAGTTGAAGGAGCACAAACTTTCAAGAAGATGGGAATAGCTTCTATATTAAAGGCAGTTAAAAGGCCAAGGAGGAAAAGATTGTGATAGAAGCCATAAACTTAGATTACTTGCATCAATAAGGGAGAATAAACTGTTGTGTAACACGAAGGGGCCCTGCAGTCAAAAGGCAATTGGTGTTGGAAATAGGTTTCTTAAGAGATAATCCCTTCTCAGTTCTCTGATATACAGCCTTGCTACTGTACTTCTCACGTTCATTTGTTACAACGATCTGCCTAACTGCCTAATAAACATCATTCTGTCTGTCATCAGAAAAGGAGTTCATGACTGCAATAAAAAATTTGGATGCAATTCAGCAATCCAAAACACCACAGCTCTAATTTATTCATTCATTTAGTTTTCAGTGGTGCAATGACACTGGCCACAATGGTATTACATGAGGCTGGTTTAAGCATCCAGGAGAGCTCAAGGAGCGGAAAATTCAATTCCCATTGCCATGGTGAGCGATGTATACCACCGGAGAGAGTTTAACTCCCAGGGTGAGAAGGGTGGTCTCCATGCAATATTCCTTTTGAGCACAGTCACTGTACTCACAAAGAGCATTATCAAAACTCAGAACTCATTACTCTGATTGGGGGTGAAGATCCCTTCAAATTTCAATGAGGTAGAAGCTACTCCCAGCAAGCAGCAGCACTGAAAATACGCTGCTGATAATCACCAAATAGATTTACTGTATCATACATTTTAAAAGTCCTCAGCAAAGCCAAACAAGACCAACATTTTCCAATTCCTTATGAACTGTCACAAGATGGGCTTTCTGAGGATACTCCCATCATTACCCTGCCACTCAGCAGAGACAAATTCAGCTGATTTTGGATACTTCCAAAGGCAGAATGGCATAGGAACATAAGCAACTTCATTGATTCATGACACCATAAAAAGGATTTGGGTGGACAGTTTGCAACGTAAGGTCCCTGTAGTAGGTACAGTTTGCCTTTCCTCTGCAGAGTCATGGTAAAAAGTATCTTTCACCTTCCAGTGCTTAGTTGTGACGTGGTACCTTGTGTCAGGGGTGAACAAAGCACTACACAATGCCAGCACTCGCTTTGTGCCCTGAGCTTGTGGTGTGGTGAATCAATCAGGAGCTGCTTCGTATTCAGCTTTTCATAGCTGCTGACAGGCCTATGAGCACAAGTCAAGATAATGTTATTCATATAATTGTACAAATAACAGTGACTTGCAAATGTTTACATGTTCAATTATATATAAGCCTTCCCCAGTGAGTACATCTGTCTCTTTTTGCTTTTCTCTGTCAGTTAAAATGCCTCTTGAATGCAGAAGGTGAATACTGAAAATGAATGATGAAGATGAACATTAGTAAAATTCTCTAGCCAGCACGGTCCCTGAAAAGTGAGGATGGGGAAACTGGGACTTTTATTCTCTTCTGAAGAGTTCTTCGGGCTAGAATTGACTTGAGTTTGTAGCTTGCCCTTTTTAAGAAGCCCTTTTGCTCTGGTAAATGCTATGCAATCATTTTTTTCCTCCAGCATTTTAAATCAGGAACACCCCTTAGTCTGTTACCACTACCTACAGCAAATTCCCTAACAAGATTTCTTTTCTCAGGCAGATGATGCTTTTACAGACAGAGCCATAATACTGACACTTTCTGATGGGAGAGGAAACAGAGAAGGGTAGCATGGTACTTTACTAAAATACCAGTTTGAATCAAAAAGTAGGATCGAGCTGTCTGCAGGAACGATTTGTCTCATACCAATGGGAGAGACAATGAGAGAAGGTCAAGGTTAAGTCAAACTGCTTTGCATTTGTGGCAGGTGAAGTGCTCGCCATGGGGCCACCACAGCTCAGTTGATATGAAGCATTTAAAGCCTTGCATATTTAACAGCTGATGTGATTCCTGCATTTCATGGGTGCTTCCAGTAAACCCCTTCTGCAGTCTCTAGAGTCCTTAGAGGAAGGCAGACTAGATCCAGATTCTGTGGAAAACACAAGCAGTATCTGTCCCTTTGTAGCTGCTCAGTTTTCACTCATCCTCTCCAGCTATTAAAGGTGAGATGGGAAAGTGGATAATCTATACATAACAGCATTTTTTCAGATGAAACTTCAAGGTGAAAATATCCAGAAACAAAGTGTCACAGTCCTTGAATGAGGGGAGATGGTATGGGGCACTGGTGGCTGCTACTTGTCAGCAAGAAATGAAAGGCTTAAGACACTTGCTTAACAGATAGTCATGAAAAACTGCAATTTTGCCCACAACAGAAGAAAAATAAAATCACAAGGTTTCCTGCCTTAATCTGCCATTTTATTTTAATAAGACTAGGTTTTTCCTGAATTTCAGTGCAGGAAGATTTTAGTTTACACATTTCAGGTCAGCCAGTGTGACTGATGTAATACAGATGGAAGAAGTTAGGGATGAAGAATACAAAAAATAAGACAGTAATGTACACTAAATCCTATTTCAGTTCCTGGGAAGAATATTACTTGCTACAGTCAGTAAATGAAATGCCTCTGTCAGAAAATAAAAGGACCAAAGAGTTTATTTGTGGATCTTTCCTCACCTCACCAGTAAAAAAAGAGTTAATTCTGCTGCTTGGCACCAACTTTATAGTCAAGGAGATTACCATGATCCTCTTATGGATGTGGAGCACAGTAGCACCTTTCCCAAAAGACAGCAGTCTACAACAGTGCCAGGGATGGGACAGGCTCTCCCTGCTCTCTGCCTTGTCAAAATGTGGGTAGCCATTTGGTGAACAGAGCTAAATTAGGTCAAATCACTGCATCAAACTCAGGCATGAAAAAACAGTGCAGATGAGGAGTAACAGTCATGTGGTCAGTTTTAGGGGATGTTATGCTGGGGGTGATGGGGGGGGGTTGGGTTAGATTTTTGCCTAAACACGTGGGAGAAACACATTATTTATTGGAATTGTTTAGCCAACTGCTTTAATCTAATGTTTATTGTTTCATTAAACAATAAGCCTAAAATCTTTGTACCAAAAGAGGAAGACATTTATTTGGTCTGAAGCAGAACACCCAAGCAAAAATCCTGCCTGTCTTCCCCCAGAAATTCATTAGTGAATGAATTGCTCCCAATAGCTTGCTGTCTCTGCCTTCTTTGCTCTCCCCCTTTTCTGTCTTGAACTTCCATGAGAGAATTGAGTCTTTGTTATCCTTCAGGCCGTTAGTGAACTATAACCTCCTCCCTCAGCCTCATGGATCCTCATGGACCATGCTCCAGTCCAACACTGAGTGAAAGTATCCCCACCTCCAACCTTCCATCAGGATGAGGACACAGGGCTGGCCCTTGCCTGTGTCTGTGTATTTTTCAAGGCTCTTCAGCACAGAAATAGGCTGGAGATTTTCAGCCATCGAGATGGTATCATCAGAGGACTTAAAACATTACTAGGAGGAAGAACGGATTGAATGGGTTTAACTATGTTCCTTTGTTTCTAGGCCCTCTCTAACATAGGCAGCCCAGTCTAGGTGATACACTGTCATCAAAAATAGGGGGAAGAAGCAGAAAAAGCCTTGGTGACACTGAAGTATCTCATTAATTGAGTTAGTTTTTTCTACCTGATCTTTCTAAAGACATTAAAAATCTACATCACATCCTAATTTTCTTTCCCAGATGTGAAAAATGCTGTGGAGGGTACCTGCTATGAAATGCTATTACATGCTTAATGCATCTGGAAATATAATTTAGAATCATAGAATCATAGAATGGTAGGGTTGGAAGGGATCTCAAGGATCATCTAGTTCCAATCCCCTGCCATAGGCAGGAACACCTCCCACTAGCACAGGTTACTCAAGGCCTCGTCCAACCTGGCCTTGAACACCTCCAGGGAGGGAGCAGCCACAACCTCCCTGGGCAACCTGTTCCAGTGCCTCACCACCCTCACTGCAAAGAACTTCCTCCTAACATCCAGTCTAAACCTCCCCTCTGCCAGTTTAACCCCATTGCCCCTCATCCTGTCATTACAAGACCTGGTAAATAGTCCCTCCCCAGCCTTCCTGTAGGCCCCCTTCAGATACTGCAAGGCTACTATAGGGTCTCCTCAAAGTGCATTTACATGCACATTATGGGATGCAGGTCAGGAAGATCAAAATATAGTTACATTAAAGCTAGAAGGGGAACATAGTGTGGGGCTAGTTTTTACACTGTGATAGCTTCAAGAGTTGAGTGTCAATGGGCTGGACTACAAGGATGGAGAGGCTTTTGTCAAATTTCAATGCATTTTGGATCATGCCTGCATTATGAAAGAGATCACAACGGTTCTCCTCAATGGCTGTCAACAGATGTGATTGTTTGGTTATTGAGGTTTTATTTCCAGGAAGCATGTAAATCCTCTACTTTATCAATGCATCTCCTTTTTATAATTTGAGTGACAGATGGAGTAAGTGGGAACTGCATAATAAAATGAACAGAAGCTGGTATCAGTTTGAATTTGTTCAGACACTGATGATTATCTCCTGCTTTAAATAACAGACATCTGCATGCCTCTCATTAAAGCTGGAGTCTTTGAGCTGCCATGTTACAGCTGCAAGTTTTCCTAAGTTTTTCAAATGAAATAACTGGTTTAACCACCAAAACCTCAGTGTTGTGGTATCTCAATAAAATTAAACTGCCTTGACTTTTCAGGACTTACTGGCTCCTGTGCACTAACATCAAAGTCTCACAAAGGCAAAACGACTGTGGGATTTATAGCATGTAAACAGTTAAATTAATCCAGAGCTCAGTGAGAGGTTAACACAAAAGAGCAGAAAGGTGCAAAGCACAGTTTAATTAGATCATTATATTCCACAATGACCAGCACGTGGATTATGAAGATTCAGCTTTATTAAAGTCCTAGACTATGCTTATTTTGGTAGAGAGCTGATATTGCTATGTAATATCAAGCTCACATAGTAATAATAATCATTATTATTATATGGTCCAGAACAAGTATGATCACCTTATGCAGGGAAGCAACCATGTTTTTCACTTTCAGCACTTAAAAACACTGTGTAGAAATCATTTAGTTAAAGAATTAGTCTTCTGAGATAGCACAAAGAGAGATACCTAAACATCACCAAACTGATTCCGTCCTAAACCAAATCTGCTTCAAGCAGATACGAGCCTGTATTAATATTACCCATGAAGCCCATCTGGGGCTGTGACCAGCAGCTGATAGACAATGAGTTTAATCTTCCTTTCTCCATCACTTGAGGCTGAGGGGGCTGGTAAGTCAGGCCAGCCCATGAGCTAGATGGCTTTACTGGGCAATTTTAAGAAAACTTTCCTCAGAATAGCCTTAACCAAATGAACCAAAAGCCACAAAAAGCAGAGACAGTTTGAGCAGCAGTGATGGGGATAAAAACCAAAGGGATGGCTGAAATGCTTAACTTGGAAATGCAAGTTGTGTGATTTGAATAGCAAAGAGATTTAAGATAAGTGACATGAGCAAGCAAGGACATGGAATGATGGAGAGGAGAGTTCATATGGGAACTTGCTGTGGGTACATGGGAACAAGGGACGAGCACTAACAAAGAGTTCACTGAGTGGATTAATGAAGAGTCAAGACAGTAAAAAAGCAAAGGATATTTTTTGCTCACAGAAATCAGTAAAATGCAGTTGTCTCATTAAGAGTATTCAGAGGCTTAATCATGTTGTTTAATAAACCCCATGTCAGGATGTAGGGGCACTGAATGGTGAATGCTCACATCACTCACCACTCCAAAGCTTTAAACCTTTCTCCTTGGGCCATGTTGCTCCCCTTAGCACAGTTCTGTGGAGAAGCTATACAGAAACTGGTCCAACAACTTCTTACAACTCAGGAACACTTTTAACTGATCATAGAGGCCCTTTATGCCTACCTTGCTGCTCCTTAAATCCATCAAAATGGAGGAAAATATTTCTAATGCATGTAAAATTCAGGCCCTGAGTTCCTTCAAAGATCCAAACAGCTCAGCTGCCATGAATCAGCCTGGTAAGAAATCTGTAAGGCTGTATTTTTTTGTTTAAGAACAATCCAAACCTTCATCATAGTAGTCCCTTTGTGCAAGATCACTTGGTGTATTGAGCAGTTGCTTATTGTGACATGAAAAACATTTCTAAAAAGCTTTTTTTCTTGTAATAAGAGTATTAACTGCACTTGTACAATACAGAAGTACATTCATTTCTGCTTGGTTTTGTTTCCGGCCACATTATCAGGCAGAAAAAATACTTACAATTCACAGACATCAGTTCTGAAAAACAATTCTAAAGCACAAGAATAAATCATACAATAAATCACACAACAAAAACACTCTAAGGAAGCCCCTTCCTGCTTCATTCATGCCCTGGAGCTTGCTGATCATTACAAATAAAATAGATGCTTATTCTAATAAAAGGCATTCAGATTTCATGGTGCAGTGTCTTGAAGTCACTCACAAACAACCTAGAAATGTCATTAGTGGGTGACTGTGCTGTGTGAATTAGAGCTTTTGCCCAGTATATTATTTCATACTCTGAGAAATTTGATCGACTCAAATCATAATTATTTTCATTTCCATCTGAACATTAACCCTGCTCCATCTATGGGTCAGTGATTAATCTGGCTCTGAGTTCACTCCCCTCAGAGAGTGGAGCGCAGGCCAGCACATTAGGAAAACAAAGAGCAGGTCTCTGTTTCGTGTTAAGCTGAAAACATCTGGTAAAATAGTTCTTGATACATTTGGTGCACCCTGAATGGCTACTTCGAGATAGCAGGGCAAGCAGCAGTGTTTCAGAGGAAAAAGGGTAACAATGTGTTATTTTCTCACTTGGCAAAGAAGATGCTAAATAAATCATGCGAATTACTCGATGCTGAGGGACATGCTGAATTTTCTATTCCCGCTCTCTTGCTCAGTCTGACATGACTTTAGAACATGCAGGGGTGAGAACACAGGCCTTTCTTAATCTCTGAAGTATGACTTCTTCAATATCGATTGTAAATTGGGTTTTTCTAGGTGAGCAGTCAGAATTTGGGGCAGCTGGAGTGATTGCAAGGAATGACAACACAAGGTTAAATCAACATCTGCCTCAGTCTAAAGCTTCTGTAACTGGGCAGGTCTTCCCATTTTCCTCATTGTCCTTCCTGCATCTTTCCAAGTGCTGAGACAAACACTTGCGTTAGCAAACTCTGTGCAGTTTTGGAGCCCCCAGCACAGGAAGGACATGGAAGTGCTGGAGAGGGTCCAGAGGAGGACCACGAAGATGATCAGAGGGCTGCAGCAGCTCTGCTATGAGGACAGGCTACAAGAGTTGGGGCTCTTCAGCCTGGAGAAGAGAAGGCTTNTGGAACTAGATGATCCTTGAGGTCCCTTCCAACCTTACCATTCTATGATTCTATGAAAACTCTCTGCATCCTTTTTGTCACCCCAGAATTCCCAAGAGATGGATGCTCACCAGCACAGCAAAATGCCATTGAAGAGAGTGTGTACAGTGCAAGCAGCCTTCCTTTGGATATTTATGCCTCCCCGCTTGGAGCTCAGGTCTGAGAAAAGTTATGATACCTGGAAGTACTCTATCAGAATAGCAATAAACACTGACTAATGCAACAAAGTGCCTGACTTTTCTGAAGCCTTTCTCCACAGGCACTTTAAACAGAGGATTACAGCCCCCTCGACATAACATAAATCCTGGGTGAGATGTTGGATGCCATGAATCAAATGTACACTCCAATAGCTGCCACCAGAAAGCAGCAGGCTCCTGAAGGGAAGGCAAGAGGAGCATAGGTGGAACAACCCTTCTCTGCTTCACTGTGCTCATTCAGTGCAAGAGCTATGAGGCCATCAAGCTAATCAACATCACAAAAAACATGATTTCAGCATCTCTACATGTGCCAGCAATCTTTTCTACTCTGCCCTGCTAATTTGTCTCAGCTGTCTTCTTTGGTCTTCCGCACTGTAAGTGATACTAGACTGGTATTTTGTGACAAAAAGAGGGCAAGGGAAGATGTGAGGCCTCTCCAAAAGGAAAATGGAGAGCTGGTTACAAAGGATGTAGAGAAGGCTGAGGTACTCCATGACTACTTTGTTTCAATCTTCCCCAGCAAGGGCTCTAGCCATACTGCCCAAGCTCCAGAAGGCAAAGGTAGGGACTGGGAAAAGGAAGATCTGCCCACTATAATCTAAGACCAGGGTTGAGACCATCTAAAGAGTCTGAAGTTGAATGAGTTCATGGGGCCCAATGAGATCCACCCCACAGGTAGAGGGAGTTGGCAGATGAAATTACCAAACCACTGTCCAAGGAGATCTTATAGCTGCCTTCCAGTATTTGAAGGGGATCTACAAAAAAGCTGGTGAGGGACTTTTTACAAAGGCTTGTAGTGACAGAATGAGATTAAATGGATTGAAGCTTGAGAAGGGGTAGTGAGACACTGGAACAGGTTGCCCAGAGAGGTTGTGGATGCTCCCTCCCTGTAGAGGTGTTCAAGGCAGGTTGGACAAGACCTTGAGTAATCCAGTCCAGTGGAAAGTGTTCCTGCCCATGGCAGAGGGGGTTGGAGCTAGATGGTCTTTAAGGTCCTTTCCAACCCAACCCATTCTATGATCTCAGGTAAATGAACGTCCTGGGATACATCTTTTGTCCCAGGACACATCTGTCACCAGCTGAAACAACCTAGTAAGTCCATTCACATCTGTGTGCAGGTTCTCACTTTGACCACAGGATTGCAAGGACCATTCAGCTTTCCCCTCCTCTGTGACTTCTATTTTGCCCTGACTATATGCAGGGATGAGGATGGCCATGAGTAACCCTAGCTTAACTCAGGGACACAAGCAGGGAGGGTTAGCTGTGGGAGTGGGACCCCACAGTGGACTGGAAACAGCAGAGAGGCTAAATCCAAAGCACTGGGGAGCACTAGGGAGGCTAAGGGGGAACGGGATGGAGGGGATATCTTTAATGTTTCATTGGCCTTTATTGTTTTCTCAAGTTTTCCCAATCACATTTGAAAACACACAAAAGCTTGTGTCTTGGCAAGGAGAAAGATTCAGTCCCTTTCTCAAAGGCAGGCATTCTGTCTTACATGCAGTATGCACTTCAGAATGAATGTTGTTTGGAATTGTTAAGTTAGACCAGATGTAAACTCAGACCAGGGAATGCAGCTTTAGCTTTTCAGGNGAGACTGTCTTATCTACGTTTTGAGTTCTTATTCTTATCCATCTCAGCAAGCCTATGAGTGAAGCAGCCATCACCATTGTTTCCTTTTCACAGCCTGTAATATAATTTTCTCCATTAAAATATTCCCATTAGCCTCAAACCAGCACATAAGAGTTCTCACTACACCTGACTTGGCAAGCCGAATATGGCTTCTTTGGCAATGACTGCAAAGCAGAGCTTCTGTAATAGATGCATGGGACTCATTCTGCATTGTACAAACACAAAACAATGTATCAAGATTGATATATTGCTTATATCAAATATGAGCAGATGCTGTAATTACAATAGACTGCATTTTAAGGACGTCCTGGGCTGCATCAAGAGAAGTGTGGCCAGCAGGGCAAGGGAGGGGATTCTGCCCCTTTACTCTGCTCTCGTCAGACCCCATCTGGAGTACTGTGTGCAGTTCTGGAGCCCCCAGCACAGGAAGGACATGGAAGTGTTGGAGCGGGTCCAGAGGAGGGCCACGAAGATGATCAGAGGGCTGGAGCTGCTCTACTATGAGGACAGGCTACAAGAGTTGGGGCTCTTCAGCCTGCAGAATAGAAGGCTTTGAGCAGACCTTAGAGTAGCCTTCCAGTATCTGAAGGGGTCCTACAGGAAGGCTGGGGAGGGACTATTGACAAGGTCTTGGAATGACAGGACAAGGGCCAATGGGTTTAAAGTGGCAGAGGGGAGATTTAGACTGGATGTTAGGAGGAAGTTCTTTCCAGTGAGGGTGGTGAGGCACTGGCACAGGTTGCCCAGGGAGGTTGTGGCTGCTCCCTCCCTGGAGGTGTTCAAGGCCAGGTTGGATGAGGCCTTGAGTGAGCTGTGCTAGTGGGAGGTGTCCCTGCCTGTGGCAGGGGGTTGGAACTAGATGATCCTTGAGGTCTCCTTCCAACCTTACCATTCTATGATTCTATGAAGACTGCTTTCTAAGAGGTTGGATACAGTATCAGCCAGATTAATATTTATTCCTTAAAATCAGACTGTCAAAGAGTTGAATAATGGTTCAAAATATAGCTAAATGTTATATTCCTGTTGTTTCTCTGTAAACAATGAGCTTGAAACTTTGACACACCACGTAATTGCAATATACCTGTGGTGTGAAACCCAAAAACATTTTTAGTAATTTTTTAAAATTTGTAATACATTATTTTCACATTGCAAAGGTAGGTAGTCTTCCTCCTACATGGTCTTACAGTGTTATATAGAAAATAACAAGTTTCTTGTCAACTAAAAAGGAAAGCTTCTAAGGCAAAATGTAAATGGAAGAAATGATTCAAAGACATGGAAGGAAATGATTAATCTAAACAGATGCAGTATCACAAATGCAAAATAGCAATTTCAGACATAAGAGAAACATGGTCCCCAGTGATAGTTATACCTCTGTGCAGATATAAAGATGTAGAGATATGGAATTCATATCATAATGTCCTTTCCACTTGGAAAGAGGCAGTCAACATGATATTTCTTCCTTTAAAAAAATGAAAGTGCAAAACTCTCAAAAATATCACTAAGGAAAATTAATACTTGAATATTACCATCTTAGGTGAAAAGTAAATATGGAAAAGATTGAAGAAGTGATGGACAGGAAAGGGCAGAAAGACAGAAAAGAATCTAGAAGGGTGGACGGAGATTAGTTCAACAATATCAGAAGATTTATATTGATCTGGAAATAAGAAATCCATCATCCATTCCTTCTGTGGTCATGGTACTCTCGCTGCCACCTTGGAACAACTGAGACATAGAACTCAATTATAGATGATAGAATAAAATAGATTGAATGAAATAATTCTAGACTGGAATCTGTCATTTTTCAAGGAAGAAATATTTTTTTCCCTTTACACTCTAAAATGTTTCTTAGACTGAATATGGAACCAGTACCCTAAAATGAAGGCGTAAAGCCCTTCTCTGCAGGATTATGCCCTGTGGTAAATTTACAGGACATGTGAACTCCAGGATCTCATAACAGAAGTTTAGATTTTCTTTCCCAGAGATGAATGTTCTGTCAGTCAGGTTAGGGACTCTTAAGAGACTCATTCCTCTCATTTTAGAATTGTTTGATCTTTCTAATCTCCCATGTAAAAAATCTTTCACCACTACTCAGTGCTCACAGCTTACAGGCTTTTCACTTAACTCACAGTCTTTCTGTTTTGCAAAACCCTGCAAAAATCATTCAAAGTATGAGAATTATTTTGAATTCTCAGAGATTCCAANACTGGAACAGGTTGCCCAGGGAGGTTGTGGCTGCTCCCTCCCTGGAGGTGTTCAAGGCCAGGTTGGACGAGGCCTTGAGTGAGCTGTGCTAGTGGGAGGTGTCCCTGCCTATGGCAGAGGGTTGGAACTAGATGACCCTTGAGGTCTCCTTCCAACCTTACCATTCTATGATTCTATGATTCTATAGATGCAAATGAGGAAACCATGTTGCAAAACAGGAGGCTTTTCCCCTAAGTTCTTCCATACAGCGACATGTAAGACCAAGTCCCAGCAGAGTGAAGTGAATCGGAACACCTTTTACATTTTTTATCAGACATTTCATTCAGGGCTATTAAAGGTATTGCTTAATGTGCCTTGTTTTTCCTTCCAGGCTTACACAGGGGCTAATGTGCTAAAATTCTTGTGCATTCCTCACTACTAGAGAGAAAAGGCTAAGTTTTGTCTTTATTGAATTAGCAAGATAAAAGGTAGAAAGAGACCTTTTGTACTTAACAGTCTACAGTCGAATGCAATGAGATAGCTGCAGTTTTATAGAGCTTCCTTTGCCAAGTGAAATCCTAACAAATGAAAGTTCAGCACTTAGAAATATGCATCTGTTCAAACTGTCATGTAAAATCTCTTTCCTTTAACTTCTGTTATATCACAGTTTCCACTTATATCCAGAACTATAAAGTCAGATTGATTGCCAGCCTCAGAAATGGATGACTCCTTTAAAAGCTTCTCCTTTAAAATCATTTTATGCAGTTCTCGAAGCAACAACATCAGAGATATTAACAGCCCCAGAGGTTTTACTTTAAAGACCACAAAGAAAAAAGAAAATACTTTAATACTAAAAAGTCTTTTATATAACCTCCCTAGTCACTGAGCGGGGGGAGAACCTCGGCTAAACCTTTTCAGAATATGTGAGCCAGTTTTTGCTGCAGATTCTGCAGTGTCTCAGGCTGGGTGTCACACTGTATTAGTGATTCCTCCACTGCTCCATCCATGAGAAGGGAAGCTGGAGGTGTTACTGCTGATGGCATAGGCTCTTTGACAGCACCAGCATAGGAAGGTGTACCTTGGAAAGTGTGGCAGTCTATATAGAATCATAGAATGGTAAGGTTGGAAGGGACCTCAAGGATCATCTAGTTCCAACCTCCTGCCATAGGCAGGGACACCTCCCACTAGTACAGCTCACTCAAGGCCTCCTCCAACCTGGCCTTGAACACCTCCAGGGAGGGAGCAGCCACAACGTCCCTGGGCAACCTGTTCCAGTGTCTCACCACCCTCACTGGAAAGAACTTCCTCCTAACATCCAGTCTAAATCTCCCCTCTGCCAGTTTAAACCCATTGCCCCTTGTCTATGCAAAACATAAATTGATTACATTTCCTTGTAGCTTTAATGGTTATTGCCTGTCAGAATGAAGCTATTCAGATTTGGCTATGCATTCTTGATAGCACTTGGATGATGTAGCAGGACACGTTTTCAACTGATATTACCCATTTTCTGTCAAATATTCCTTAACCTGTCTGTGAAGCTATTTGCACAGCTTCATCTCCAGTAGCCACAAGGCTTTGTGAGAAAGCACACTACCTTATTGCAGGCTAATTTTCAACAAGATGTATTTCTCAATGACCAAACGTTACATAGTAGGACCCAACACAATGTCAATAACTGAGAACAATGAAAGATTCACAGAATGTTCCTTAGACCTCTCATGGTTGATAACTCAGTGTTGGATAAGGCTTCATTTTTTTGAAGTTTGTGCATCACAAACACTCAAGGGCCTCAGATTCTGAATCTGAACTCAGCCACATTTTGCTTGGGAGCTGTGATGTGTTGGGAATTGACTCAGGAATCAAAGTAAACAATAATTTCTACCATTACAACTGAGAAGATTTAAAGGAAGTTTATGCTGATTTCCCAACCAAATTCTATTAATTCTTACTTTTTATTACATACACATTTCTAAGACATCCTCAGCAACCTTTCTGGCTAATGCCAGTAGATGCTATTATGCACAAGCAAGAATGTAGTGTGAGATACAGCAAATACTGCTTTTAACACTTTTTCCTCTAAAAAAGAAGCTAGAGTTCATCATGTTGTTAACAAAATATCTCTCTGAGATAGTAGATCTCAACTTATACTTACTGATCTCAGTCTGTGTCCTGACACAGATACTGATCTGCAGTAGAATTGAGAACAGAGTCATGCAGAGATCCCTTCAGCATCAACATCAAATGGCCTCCTCACGTGTGCAGTGATTATATGCACACTAGCTCACTGATGGTTTGTAGCCCCTAATCTCATACTAGGTCTCTACAAGAGATAGCAGTTGAGCAGGATGGCACTGATCTGCTTTACTGCAATGCTCCAGTTCTTAAGTCCTGCTTTTCCTGACAGAAGCCACATGTACACAGATTTATTTCTCCCATCCTTATTTGCTGTTTGCTTTGCTTGAAAAGCAGTTGCTTCCCTTCTTCAAAAGGTGCCTAGTGTTTTCTAATATCATCTAATGGAAGTTCTTATCAGCTGTTGTAATACATTTGGCATCTCCATAAAGGAACACAGGAGGAAAATATATACCTGTAAATATTCCTATCCTTGTCACAGTATCACAGAATGCAGTGCTTTGGAAGAGACCCTCAAAGGTCATTTTGTCCCACCCTCCATGCAACCAGATTAGGGTGCTCAGGCACCCGTCAAGTCTGACCCTGAATGTCTCACATCTCTGGGAGATCTGTTCCAGTATTTCACCATTGTCATTGTAAAGAACTTCCTCCTTATGTCTAACCTATGTGACCTATGTCACTCTGCTCTACAAGGATACATCTGAGTGGGACAGTGAATGCAAGAAGCTTGCCAAGGTCTGGACCTCCGCTGGGAGATGGATCAAGGAGCAGAGAACACCCACTGTGCTACCTCAGGGGTCTTCTTGTCAGAGCTGTCATACAAGCCTCCAGTTTCAAGTGCATGCTCAGGAGACAAGTGTGAATGTTTAGCTCAGTTCCTTAAGAAAGCCATAAGTTACGTGGGTTTGCTTTGAAGTGGAAGAGAAAAACAGGGTGCTACACGTGAGACTTTCCCACTGAGATAGCAATGCACCGCCTGGATCTTGCCATGACTCTATTTTGATGATGCTGTCGCATCTAAAAGAAAAGTTACAGTATAATTATGACAACCCAGTCTCACCAAGATTTCCCAGTTATATCCCATGACTATCAAGTACTTAAAAATTAAGCTTCTTTCCCTTTGCCTCTCCTTTCCAAGGCTTCATTCATGCCAGAGACTGCCACAAAACATCTGCAAATCAGACATGACAAATGCATTTACAGAAATATTCAGATAAAAGTTGTTCTCTAGCAGTCTAACAGGTTACTGATGAAGAAAGAAGAAAAACATCTCTTCCTCCCCACCCCAGATGATGCTTAATAGATGGATAGTCCATGTGCGGGGAGAAGATGTCACAAAAACGGTAAGATCTGTGACTGGAGGGAGTAAAATACTTTGTCACAGACATTCCCAAAAGAGAAGGAAAATATGGTTTACAATTATCCAACAGGCAAGCTGCAGGCCTTCCCAGACTCTTAAACATTCTTCCAGATGCACATATTACTCTTACTACTCTAAAAGGAACTCGATGTATAATAAGCTTCCATGAACAGCTTCAGACTTAGGATCTACATTTATGACACTTTAAATACAACAGATGGATCCACATAATTAGCATCTTATCTGCATATATTTGTAGATAGAAAAAAGTACCCTTAATGAGCAAGCAGAGAGCCTATCTTTTCCTCATACTCTGATGTCTGGGCCACAGCTCTATCTTTGCACCAAATATAAAATTATTACTGGCAGCACAAGAAGTGCAGGTGAAGGATATCTTACTGCTTCAAAAATGAAGAAGGCTTTTAATGTCCTGTCTTCCTCACCCCCCACAATTTCTAGAATTCAAAAAGAACTAAACTTACTTCAAACACTACTGGACCATCTAGAATTAACTTTTTTTTTTTAAGATTCCACTAATTACATGGAGCCTGACAGAGCTCCTGCTATGAACTGACACACACAGGTTTCTATTCTAGCCAGTTGTTTTCAGAAAAGACAAATCAGTTTGGCTTGTATGTCATGACGAATGCTCCAGGCACAAGAAATACCAATGACAGATCACCTTATTTCTTCTTTCAGAGATCAAAATTAATCTTATAAAAAAAAAGGAAGAGAAGTCAAGAGATTATATGGTCTTATAAAATATGTATAAAGGAGAACTTATCCTTGGTTTTTGAGCATTCCACTTTTTGTAATTTAAACAGACAGAGCCTGAACTCCAATATTAACAGCATTCATACACTAAAATGAGCCTCTGGTTCACTGACTTTAATTTCCCTGCCTTGGACTATTTCAACAACTGAACTGAAAGCCATACATCAAAAAACTCGAGCTGGTTGTCTAACTGCTACTTAGACAAGAAGAATATCAACCTGAATATTATTTTGCTGAGCTATCCCTCCTTGATCACTGTGAAAGAAAATTAATCTTATAAGACACTGGAGGAGGTGTGAACTGTGGACTGGTGAGCAAATTCCATATGTGAAAGAGGCGAAGGAAACATTCCTGACAGTTAGGAAAAGATATGGGAATAAACAAGTGGAACCAGTTGGAAAAATGAAACTTGTCACTCTTATAAACACCTTTAAGAGGTGAGAGGGTNACAGGTTGCCCAGGGAGGTTGTGGCTGCTCCCTCTCTGGAGGTGTTCAAGGCCAGGTTGGAGGAGGCCTTGAGTGAGCTGTGCTAGTGGGAGGTGTCCCTGCCTATGGCAGGGCGTTGGAACTAGATGATCCTTGAGGTCCCTTCCAACCTTACCGTTCTATGATTCTATGATTCTGTATTGGCTCTGTATGCAGCTAAAAAATAATTAAATGCCTTCAAATTTTCACTGTGAAAGATCACCAGTCTTTTCAACTGATGCTTCAGTAAAAACAAACTTATACTTGAAATTGTGACTTTAATAGTTTTTGACCAACTTTAGAAGGAAAGTCAGATGTAAAGTTCAGATTTGAATAATGCAAGTACTGAGCGGGAGGGACAAACAGTTTCAGACAGAACGTGTGGAAGTTGATTAAAGTCAGAAAGACGTCTGCAGCTTCAGCATGGCAATTCTGCTGTTCTTTCAATCTGAAGAAAATTAAAGTGGGCAACACATGCCAGCAGGAGGAAATGCAATAGATCTATGGCTAAAACACATTAAAAATTAATTAATTTTCCTTCTTATTTCCTCCCTTCCTTCTCTCGCATTGTCTCTAGCTCTATGTCCCACTCCAGACTTTCTCAAATAATCCTTTTGCTAAGCAATTGCACACAACGAGCAACTGAATAAAGAAAATGCCATGCCAAAACTTATCAATATCAACAACTTTATCAATAAAAAGTTCCATATTTTTTGTTATTGATTCATCTGAATTTGAATCCATTCAAAATCTGTGAGTTTCAGTGTACTCAGATTTTATAGGATTAAAAAAATTTGGAATTTTTGACTGTTTTGCCTGTATTTTTGCCTGTATTTTTGTCACCTTGGCTTTGTTTCAAGACACAGATGATAATGATTACCTTTTGCATACTAAGTGATTTAATTTTACAGGAGCACTAAACATACTGACAAAGATACACCCTTCCCAAGAAACAAAAGAAACTACAGCTAATCCATCACAAGAAACCACTACTGAGTTTAAGAGGGGCATTAGCCAACAGATGACAGTGTAGAGAGCGCTGCTTCTGCAGAAACAAAATTAAGGCACCTATTTGGAACAAGAGCTGTCTGACAAAGCCATGTATGTGGAGTGCAGACATTATTTCAGGGCTGTGCCCTACTGCAGCTCTCTTGGTGCAAACCAAACAGATGGGTGATGGTAACAGAGGAGCCTTCAGGCAGCTCCCACTCCATACCAGCAATTACATACCTGTATGGCCTTGCGTTTATCAAGGCTGCAGCGACAAGTTCTCATGAGAACATCCTCTCTGTTTGACAGTTGCAATGATGAATGGAGTTGTTTTCTTGTAAAAAAACCCTTTAAGAGCTTGAATAACCAAAATGGGGTAACCACTGCAGAGACAGGTTCCACATGGAGTTCTGTGCTCAGACTAGAGCTCCACACTGCTACACACAACTCAGCATGTCCAGCATCTCAGAGCTGACGAGATTACTTGTGCTCTTCCCTTTATAGTGGATCCAGCAAATGGTATCTGAAGTGATACTTGCAGAGCCTGACTGCCTTTATTACCAGGGTGATAAAAAACCAGCACCTCTTAGCACAACACAGGTGCCTATGTTTATAGCATTGAACCAAGGCCATTCTCCTAAGAAGGCCTTCTGTCTTTAAAAAAGTTGTTCTGAATGAAGCTGTAGTGGGTCAATGCCAAGGAGCAGAAAGGATAAAACTGTTCACCAGTCTTCTATACATGTGGATACTCTTAATGTTATGGACCATATTTCAAAGTAACTTGCAGCTAGTGAAAAGATCACATTTAGCATTTCACCTTCTACTCTAAATTCCCATAAGATTTTCTTCTCTTTCCACGAGCAAAAGGAAAAAAAAACACACATGATGAAAATAAATATAAAGAAAGTAAAGATAAAACTTCCCTTTTCAAAAAACAATAGCAGAGATTAAGCTGCTGAAGGAAAAAACCAAACAAATAACAATTAGAGGGAAGTGCAGAATTACTAAGTTATTTCACTTGGCAGTAACAGCTGTGTTACCCTCCCCAGTGACAGCAGGACACCTAGAGGGAGGTTTGCAGAAGAGTGACCTGGACTGAGCCACCCAGCAGCTGCATGCATGGGTTTTTAGGGTTTCGGAGGGGATGGATTTGATGGTAAATTCTCAGGATTGGGTTACAGCCTCTGCAACTTCACTCACCTCGTAGGATCTCAAATCAACAAATACCCATGCCATAAGTGGAGAACTGACTCTCCTGGCAAATTTCATTAGTGGATTTGCCAGGCTAGGTAAATAAACATTACAAAACCTTGCAAGGTGGCTCATTCTGCTGGTGGATGTTCAAGTAGGACTCCAGAGAAGACACCTCAAGCCCACAGCATGTGTTGCTGCCCCACAGCTACCACTGTGAACTCCTGGACTTTGTTTTTCCCCAGATTTCTCCATTCTCTTAGGCATGACATAGGATATACCACAGAAAATAAAATAACATCTTGTGAACTTCCCAGCTGATGGCTACCTGCTTAAACGAGGTCTCTTTGTGACTCTATGTAGCTCTCAGCTTCCTAGTCTACTGCCACGCAAGTATGAGCTGATTATCTGGGGGCAGCTTCAGGACAGTCTGGTCCCAGTACTGCTGAATGCTTCTGAGGACATTCTGATCCTCAGGAGGGCTACTGACATCTTCAGAAACTGTTCAGTCCATTAAAGAAGTGATATAATTAACTGAGCTCCAAATCACCTATAATTAGAGTTCATCTAAAATCTTCCCTTTGCTAACAATGCTCTGCCCTAACAGTGACTGAGTGATGTTGCGGCATTCACACAAAATCTCCATCATTTATAAAAAGTCTAATTGAGAAAAGCTTGTCATTAAAACAGGAAAGAGGTTAGAATCGCCAGGTTATTTCACCTATGACACAGCTGAACACCATCTACAGAGAAGAGCTCAAAGGAGACACACAAATAAGCAGTTTCCAGAGTTTCCATTTTTCATTCCATTTCCAGCCGGTCCAAGTCAAGTTCAAGAGGCACAAATGACTACTCAAAAGGGATCAGACATGAATGAAATCAGTTACCCAGGCAAGGCTGAGAACCAGCTCCTGGAGAATCAGAGAATTTTACTCTGGTAGGTGAAGAAGTATTGGCTAATGAAATATTAATGTGGGATTCAAGAAAAAAGGAGGAGTTGTTACATGAAATATACATAATAAAGACCTTCCAGGCTATAAAGAGTATTGTCTAGAACATTTAGCTTGTATAAAACCCCAAAAGCCAGAGATGCTGACGATGATGTTTGAACAACTACACTGAGAGTTTTAGCACTCCCTTGCTGACTGATGTATTTTCCTTTCAGCATTCAGTTTCAACACAGGCTAGAGAGTCATTAAACATCAGGAGAGATCCTGTTTTGGAAATAAAGATGTCTGTGTGGGCGTAAGATTAAATGTTCCCTCACCTTTCAAATGACTGAATGTCTGAAAGACCTGAATGCAATATTTTGGTTGAAATGATGCTCAATCCAAGCCTAGCCATAACTTCAACCATTCAGAAAGATCTGCAAAAGGGCAAAGTATGCTCTGTGTCATTACACTGAATTAGGAGATTTTACACCCCTTCTGTTCAGTGCCTGGTCCTCTTGGCTGTGTTGTCAAGATTAAGCAAAACAGCACAGACAGCAGGATTTTATAACATCCTTGACACAGCTGCTACCACCTCTAGTTATTATTGGAAAGCTATTTGTCTGAAGCTACAATCTGTTTAGCAAATGACAAAAACATAGAAGTTGGGAGAGAAGAGAGCAGGAGGGAATTTTCACCAAAGACTGTGTACAGGGTACAACTTGTATATTCAGAATTTGAAGTATTCTGTGGGATTAAATGTGGGCATGGGTCCAGAAGACTCTCTATTGAGTTTTAGCATTCCTTGTATCAGTGTAAAAACTGCAACGGTCACACTACAGAAAGTGCTGAATAGGTAGGATTTTGCTAGTTACTCAAATCTGATAGAAATTTGGAAAGCATTACTTTTCCCTTGACAACTTTATATTAAATATCTACAGTACTCCCATTTCAGACTGGACCACATCTCACCTGTCACCCAACAGCCAGTGCAAAACTCACTGTGAACCTTGGCAAAGTCAACAGAAGTATGACCATGGCTTAGTACCTGTCCTGGATCTTTCTGGTATAGAATCATAGAAAGGTAAGGTTGGAAGGGACCTCAAGGATCCTCTAGTTCCAACCCTTTGCCATAGGCAGGGACATCTCCCACTAGTACAGCTCACTTAAGGCCTCGTCCAACCTGGCCTTGAACACCTCCAGGGAGGGAGCAGCCACAACCTCCCTGGGCAACCTGTGCCAGTGTCTCACCACCCTCACTGCAAACAACTTCCTCCTAACATCCAGTCTAAATCTCCCCTCTGCCAGTTTAAACCCATTGCCCCTCATCCTGTCATTGCAAGACCTTGTAAATAGTCCCTCCCCAGCCTTCCTGTAGGCCCCCTTCAGATATTGGAAGGCTACTATAAGGTCTCCAGAATGACAGCCTGATTTCTGTTCTGATAACTAATTGGTGATAAGCAGAGCTGTTCCCCCAGAGCAGGTCCGGAAACACACACTGCAGCAGGCATCACTAATGAAATGAGGGGAGCTTAACACGCTTCAGCTGAGTCTGTCCCTGGCATTAAGCACTCAGCTTCTGAAATGCAGCCTTCTGAAAGAAGATCCCCATCAGAGGTGAGGCAATGTAATCANATCAGGAGAGATCCTGTTTTGGAAATAAAGATGTCTGTGTGGGCGTAAGATTAAATGTTCCCTCACCTTTCAAATGACTGAATGTCTGAAAGACCTGAATGCAATATTTTGGTTGAAATGCTGCTCAATCCAAGCCTAGCCATAACTTCAACCATTCAGAAAGATCTGCAAAAGGGCAAAGTATGCTCTGTGTCATTACACTGAATTAGGAGATTTTACACCCCTTCTGTTCAGTGCCTGGTCCTCTTGGCTGTGTTGTCAAGATTAAGCAAAACAGCACAGACAGCAGGATTTTATAACATCCTTGACACAGCTGCTACCACCTCTAGTTATTATTGGAAAGCTATTTGTCTGAAGCTACAATCTGTTTAGCAAATGACAAAAACATGGAAGTTGGGAGAGAAGAGAGCAGGAGGGAATTTTCACCAAAGACTGTGTACAGGGTACAACTTGTATATTCAGAATTTGAAGTATTCTGTGGGATTAAATGTGGGCATGGGTCCAGAAGACTCTCTATTGAGTTTTAGCATTCCTTGTATCAGTGTAAAAACTGCAACGGTCACACTACAGAAAGTGCTGAATAGGTAGGATTTTGCTAGTTACTCAAATCTGATAGAAATTTGGAAAGCATTACTTTTCCCTTGACAACTTTATATTAAATATCTACAGTACTCCCATTTCAGACTGGACCACATCTCACCTGTCACCCAACAGCCAGTGCAAAACTCACTGTGAACCTTGGCAAAGTCAACAGAAGTATGACCATGGCTTAGTACCTGTCCTGGATCTTTCTGGTATAGAATCATAGAAAGGTAAGGTTGGAAGGGACCTCAAGGATCCTCTAGTTCCAACCCTTTGCCATAGGCAGGGACATCTCCCACTAGTACAGCTCACTTAAGGCCTCGTCCAACCTGGCCTTGAACACCTCCAGGGAGGGAGCAGCCACAACCTCCCTGGGCAACCTGTGCCAGTGTCTCACCACCCTTACTGCAAAGAACCCATTGCCCCTCATCCTGTCATTGCAAGACCTTGTAAATAGTCCCTCCCCAGCCTTCCTGTAGGCCCCCTTCAGATATTGGAAGGCTACTATAAGGTCTCCAGAATGACAGCCTGATTTCTGTTCTGATAACTAATTGGTGATAAGCAGAGCTGTTCCCCCAGAGCAGGTCCGGAAACACACACTGCAGCAGGCATCACTAATGAAATGAGGGGAGCTTAACACGCTTCAGCTGAGTCTGTCCCTGGCATTAAGCACTCAGCTTCTGAAATGCAGCCTTCTGAAAGAAGATCCCCATCAGAGGTGAGGCAATGTAATCACTGTTTTTTTTTGGTTTGTTTTTTTTAATGATTGGCCATGGATAATGCTCTCTGGATTTCAGGAACAAAAACCCTGTGACTCTCATTTGTGCTTCCTTCACCTAAACCATTGCAGGCCATGAAGATTAAAACAGCATGCCTCAGAAACTCAGCAAATCACTCTTGAGGTATCTGATGGATCGAGTGTATTCTTGTGACTACAGCATGACGCTGAGTCACATCTACAAAACTCCAGTTACTGATACTTGGAGTAGCAGAGAAGGGACTACAGAGTTATGACAAGACTTTCCCAGACTGGAGAAGAGCCATGTGAAGTAAACATCTCAAACCGCTGACATTCACTACTCTGCATGAACCACTGCAGGATTTGAGGCAATGTTGCTGCCCTAGAGAGAGAGCCAGGGAGCTGCCACCTGTCAATTCACAGCCTGTCTGGGTCAGCATGGCTGCTCAGCACCTCTGGGGCTGAGCAGTGCTCCTCTTCCCTCACTAGAGATGGAGGGTTGTACTCCAGACCTTTCTCATGGCCAAATTCAGCCTGATGTGGGAAGGCAGCAGGAGAGAAAGAGCTCAATCTCACAGACTCTGAGGCTCAGAAGTCTAGGCAGGCACATTATGGAAACAATTACAGTTTACTTTCTCAGAGGAGCAAGGCTCTCAAATATTGCATTACCTTTCTCTAGGCAAACCCCATGGTATTTATTTTCTGTTATACAGAGTATATACCATCTTCATGAATCATTAGAGCTAAACAGCATTACAAAATGAGAAAGCAGATGATAGCATTGCTTGACATCATTAAGCTATAAAATGAAGGCTGCTTGCCAAGAGAGTGGCAATCAACAGCACAACGTCCACCTGGAGGCTAGTGACAAGTGGCGTCCCTCAGGGGTCAGTGCTGGGATCAGTGCTGTTTAACATCTTTGTCAGTGACATGGACAGAGGAATTGAGTGCACCCTCAGCAAGTACCAAGCTGTGTGGCACAGTCGACTTG